>DWDX01000259.1:0-31217 GCA_018245675.1 Agara michaeli
GGACTATTCAACACAAAACTAATTTTTCAATTCGAACCCGTAGTTCCTGAGATTAGCGCGTTCAAACAAACAAAAAAACAAACTCTTCAGCTTTATAATATTAGTATAGATTAATTTGGTCTATTTTTGTTGAATTGCATATACTAATGTATACAAATATAAAGCAATAGTATTGTTAAAACTTATCGCCTACTGTAATTTAACTGTTAAAATAACGAAGGCGGAGCGTGATTCGGCTATACATAAAAATCCAAGCAAAACCACGTATCCCGGCATCGTCAGGTAGGGAACGGAACGATCGGCAATTGACATAATGTGATAACCATGCTCAGCATGCGTATTAGGCCCCACTTCGCCGGAACAGCCGCGAGGTTACTGCGTCCTTAAACTAATATAGACACGGGAACGTCGCCGTCGGAATTGTTACAACGCAGGTAAATCGAATCATTGTGCCCCGGTATGTGCTTTATTTGTTTGAACATCTCAAAGGTGCGGTTTAACGGGCGACATTGCGGATGATACATTTCCTACTTATCAAAAGTATGAGGCGGTATTTCTTCCTGTACGCGATATATTTTTATTTGACTGCCTATTTTATTGCTCACCTAGAGTGTTCTTTATACGTACATCTAAAAAAAAAACGTTCAAACGACAACTCCTATTATGGAGAATTCGAAAGTTCTCAAGAAGTGATCTTTTCCTATGGGCAAAGAGCATAGCCAGGGAGCAAAATTTAATTAAAACACATACATAATATATGTTCGGTTCGTGCGTGAGCGTATAATGCGATTCCCGTATTCCAAACACTTCATCTCAGGGATGAAGAGTATGTTAAATCTGTCGTAATAAATACAGCGACTACTTATAGTTAACGTTTCTGGGTTACGAATCGAAATATTGACACAGGAACACGCCGTGCCAAAATACTAAAGGTGGCTATCCACGGTGCGTGATATTACGAGCGGATGGAGACCAGCCAGCAAGGACAGCAAACAGGCAGATAGACCATTTGAAGGCGCAGTTGCGGAATAGGCTGATGCTCGGCCGTGGGACACAATAAACGTTGTGGTCAAAGTACAGCTGTAGGTTATACCGAGGTGGCAGACCACAACCCATGTGTCAAGTTAAGCAACACGGGGTGCGGTCGGCCATCGTAGGAAGGAGGCTCTAATGGCCAATTTTCTGAAGAGTGTCCGCGCTTCAAACAAATTAAGGCATAGATATCCTTTCTGTCGTTATGCTAGTTATTACAACTCATCAAGGATGTGCAAAATGGTTTAAGAACAGCCACCAGTTGAATTGTCATCCTTTGGTTACTACCAATGAACGTTTGAAAGGCGCTGTTAAATAATTTCTAGAATTCACTAGTTGCGGAAGGAGACTCCTTATCAATAATTGGGTGTAGATTATAAGGACTACAGCAAAATACTGAAATATATAAAAATATATTATGAGGTTATCAACAGTGAAAATGGTAATTTCCAGAAAATGCTCGAGATCAATCAGTCCAATATCTATTGAGAATCTAGGATTATTTGAAGAACTCAGGTGATAAAGGTTTCAATGTAAAACGTAGTGAGCCGTTGTCACTGGCACTGTATTATGTAAATGTTAATACTATTCTTACATCAAACTAATTTACTTTCCGTCCGATATAAATGTGTATTTTCGGTATTTTTCATACGCATTGAGCACAAACGGCGAATCCATCGGACAGACACAACGATTAAACATGCCCTACTCATGTTCATCTGACCCTCCATTCTGGATGTACGAGTATCTATTACGTCGTTTGATCTTATTTCGTTTCACGATTTTAGAAAACATTCCATGTAAACTCGCACTAAAACGTGATCATAAATAAAAATACTTACAAATAGTAACTGAGTGCGGTATATGTTTTCACGAAATATACTATTCTATCATGATATAATTCATTAGGATGTACACATTGAATCTTCCACACGGTAACAGTTCTGAAGCCGTAAGAAATAGAAAAAAATATCTTTTTGAAGTTTCTTATAATGAACATTCCATAAATTATTGAATAAGTAAGTGATATTAACATAAGACCATAAAAGCTATTCGCCACATAGCAGCTAGTGTATTGAATCACTTTCACTGATATAAAAATACCAAAGATAATTTTGATGTCCTTAGAATGTAGCGAGTGCATTTTCAGAACTAAGGTAAGGTAAGGTTATTTATTTGTGCTCAAGTATATTATAAAGGCAAGAAAGTGATCTGAATTGTTCATTATCACACAGAAAATAATATTTGAAAAAACACATTATTTTTTATCGCAAACAAATTGTAGGATTCCATGCATTATACTAAACAGAAGACACACTATTCTGTTTTAATGTGGGATGTGACTCGGAGATACTTGTAATTTTGATGAAGATAGCAAATTACAATAAAGCAAGGAAGAATGTTGTATTTGAATAAGTTTATGTAACCGAAGCCGCGCACAAAGCGAATGACGCGCGGCGCGGCGAGGCGAGGCTCAGGAAACGAGAAAATTAGGAAGTGGTTATTGGTCACAATTGCGCCAACTGCTCGCAGCGCTACCACGACCATTCGCTAGTTGCTCACTTTGTGCCGCAAATAACCACTTTAGACACTGTTTAATTACGGTTATAACCCACATACGAGTTATGACGCTACTTTTAAATCTTCCCGCCATAAAATCCGCTCACACCTTTGGAAAATGACACTATATGCTTTACGTCATAGCCTTATATCATCCCACGTTTTCCTTGTAATTTAAAATAGATGGAATCCGTGCCACACAAGTGGACATTTGGTATCCATTCATACTCGTATTTCCTCCACACCCAGTAACACAGGAATTCATGTGAATAATTGTAGGTGAATGTGGTTGTAATCACAATCAATAATGACATATTACATTGGCGTGCAGACACCGATTTTTATTTTTTCACCATATTAGCTATTGCTCATCATAATTAAAATCATTACCAAGACATTGGTACGTACTTATATAGAGTTTAATGTGTCCAATGTCCTTTCCATTAAGTATGGAATTGTAGTGGCTCTGGATGGTGTGTCGTGCCTCACTGGTGAAACGTGCTTACGAACCTCTATTGTGTTTGCGTCGAATTTTATTTATTTCTTAATTTTATTAAATACAGATCATACGTTGAGGTTTACCCGCATGTCCTTGTTATTAAAGATCCGCTTATCATTATAACCTTTATTAACGAAAGAGAACAATAACGATTCGAAAAATAACTGAAAATAATCGTTATAACGAACAGGATAAATAAGTGCTACCGTCACATAAGATAGAAACATTAATTTTCTTTACAAACGAAGAAAGCAATAAGGCATTGAAAATTTACCGGCATTGTGATAATAGCCCGATGTAGTCTCGAAAACATTAAATGAATACATTTTCTGTGAATAGCACAATTTTATTCTCATTGTGTTCCATTTACAATGGGTCGGTTGGCGAAAAAGCATCGAGAAGCTTTTTTCAAGTTGGGCGGTTGGGCCTTTGAGAACGATACGGTGTATCTATAGTTGGTGGGCGGCGGGAGTCGTTCGAGACATGAATAGTCACGGTCGATGGCGGGCCCTATCCCTTGTACCCATTGCTCCTGTGCGCGTTCTTTTCATACTCAATGATCACGCCGCCCTCCCGGCTTGACAGAGTATCAGTCATGTATTCCCACGCGCGAACGCCATCTCTAGCCGTTCTCGCTGAATTCATATTATAACGTCGTTAATGTCCAAACACAGTGTTTACTGTAGACCAAGTGTTTAGACCATAAATTTATAAATATTTAGCGATCGCCGTGATTGAAAGCCTCCTGTCGCTTCATGTGTCTATGGAAATAATAAAAGTTGGAAACGTTGATCGTAAAGAAAATAATATCTTAGTACAGTGTTTGGCACGTTATGATTATACTGTCAATAAAGTAGAACGTATCACGATACTTTATTAACAGTAGGTATAAAGTGTATTTAAGTGTATAATATAATATTTAATAGGTGAGGCAATTATTGTGATACGAAGATATATTTAGAATTCAGAAGATGCTCATGGATCCGGCTAGAGGTTACACATACGAGACAAACTGAAGAGTAGTCTCTCTTCAGCGCCGCAACGAAGAGCACTCCACATTTGAATTTTAATTGTTTACCGCGAATTTTCCTCAAAAATAAGTTGAAAAATAGATGTACAGTGGTGTACCATACGGTACGGTGCAACGATAGTAAGTTGAACAAAAATCATTGGAAGAACGTTTTATAATCATTAATTAAATGATCAACTCGTATTAAATAGAGAAAGTAATGTAGGCGGCGTATGATCCGTAATTACATAAACTGGGAGCTACTTGGGGAAGATACAATGACCATTACACATGTGGCGTGCCGACGCCGAGCGTATCCGGCGGCGGGCGGACGGCGGGCTGCGGGCGGGCGGCGGACGGCGCGCGGCGAGCGGCGGACGACCGCGTAAACAAACTGACTTTTTATAGACCACGTTTCTGCCATTCGTCTACCATTAGACTGTGATCTTCTGTTTAGTCTCTGTCTATTCTTATAAATTATCGTTCAAAAAAAAGTGTTTCAACATCGGTTACCAGCAACTTCCATACATACACATTGTGTTCACTTTAAAACAAATTTAATGTTGCCATTTATCTCACTCGCATGTGTAAAGTTTGCCCGCGATATATTTTTTATACTGCGAAAGTTTATAGTATTCGAAATACTTTGTCGATCGTTGTCCTCTAGCTAATTTTGATACCAGACGACGAGAATGTTCATATTAAAATAAACACAAAAAGTGCGTTGATCGGCGCAATAGATCGTAGCGATGCGAACTCGAAACGTGTGACACAAAGTTTCTGAAACAGTACGATACAATTTCGTGTTTTCGCTTTTAATAAAACTATGTATTTTTCAAATTGTTCTTCAGAAACGACTATCCTATGTTTTCCTACAACAATGTATTATTTGTGATAATTATCAAAGTGACCGGGAAGGGATCCGGTAAAACTGCACTAAATAGTAGGTACCACAGAAACTTAATATTGGGAAAATCCTGAAAAAATGTTCTATAGCAAATTTATAGGTTTAGCTTGGCTCATATAATTTCTTTTATAGACACGTTATAATTAATTTATACGGTAATGTTTAACTTACCTAGTTGCCCTTTGAGAGTTATAAGGAGAGAATTGAGGTTGAGTGTAATACTGACTAAATATGACACAAGCAATGTTGAAGCTACGCTGTTCTGCTCGGAATAAGATAATTATATCAAGATCAATTAACCGTAATTGATCTCAACTGGACAAAGTGTAAGTGTAAAGATGAAGGGAGCGCGCTCGACGAATGCGACTGTTGCGTGCTACTCTTCGTTGAGAACTTACAATTACATCGATTAAAATGAATTTTTTTTTGTCTTGTTGTATCCAAGTAAAAAGTCGAGCAATAAATATTTAAATCACATAGTAAAATATTTAATACTTTTCGGCTTTTACTGCGACTTTGACCGATTGGTAACGTAATGATCTCACTAAAAACTGGCCCAAAGTTCAATTTGTACAAATGCTTTGCCGTCTAAACCTATTAGACAGACAGACAGAGTTCTATTATAATTCATAACAATATTCATTGGAATAAGCGGGAATAATTTGCTTTATTCAAGTTATTATTCGACACATCACCAGAAGACACTATGTTTATAGAGATAAGATCTGTCCAAAATACTTTGAAGTGACATTCATTTATTTAGTGATACCTTTAAATAATGAACGAACACATGGAATTCTACACGTTAATGAGAATTTATAGCCGTAGCAATATCTTCAAACGCGTATTGGGATGAATACCTATAGTGGTTAATGTGATAAACTAACAAGAGCTTGTTATTGTGACCTAAGAAGACTGCGTCGGCGGGTGCGGAGACAGATAATGTTGAACAAGTTCAACGACTACTCCTTGCACCTAATTATTAATAAATCGTTTGCTCATTATCTTATACCCACACATGTATAATACAGTCCAATTGTTAATGTCTTGAAGTGACTGCATATACATATAAGTATATTTAGATTGCACTATTGTAATTATAATATTACATATTATAATATGTATAATATATAATATTATAATATTACACTATTACCAGGTACTCTTTAGCATCAACTAATAATATAACAAGTACCGAAGCGATTTACACGTTTCATGCAAATATAAATCAGAACTGGATATTCTGACGGAATTCATTTCTAAACCTGGAATACTTAAATTATCGCTGAATTTATAACAAAAAGTGTTATCATACCCTATCACCTGCCAGGAGGAAAGGTCCCTAAGCCGTTGGACGCATAACGCCAAAGTTACTTAAAAAACATGAGAGCCCGTTTTCATACATAACAAAAAACGAGCTTCACATAAATAAGGGTTTTGTCAACATCACGTTAATTCGGACGTGTAGGACGAACAAATGTGACTCGTGGAATTGTAAAACATACCTCCTCCTCAGTCCTCCGTAGCTGTGCCACTGTACGGCCGGGTGCCACCGGGTGCCCACCCACGCCTGCTCTTACGCTTTACCAGACGCCGTATTAAGTAAACATCGCGATAGTTTCCCCTTAAATAACGATTTAAACTAAAACATCTTATAGTACCTATACCGTTTTCAATTTGTGTTGTTACAAATATGTATAAGACTTTGCCTAATTAAACATTTTGAACCTACAATAATTAATTACGAATCTCTATAAAAACTTTTAGTTAACTTAGACATAGATACGATAATGACTTATAGATTAAAGGGAAACCAAAGTTCAAAAATATTTCAAACTAAAAACGCCCAGATAAACTTCATGCAAATATTCTCTCTGTTGTTTTATTTTTTGGTAATTTAGGCGTGGAGCCGCGATACGCTTACTGAGGCACGGATAGGTTCAGTTTGGGCGGGATTTCTTCTAGCGAATATTATTTTGTATATTAATATTCAACAGTTTGCAGTGGCGCTACGTGACCGGGAGTGTATTTACAGCGCTTAGCGGAGCGCGCAGCCTCAGCCTTTGCGGCCGAGCGCCCCACTGGAAGTTTCGTGTCACCACCATACATTCGGATTTTCTTTACACTAACATCTTAATACAGTTGGAAAAGCAAACGAATAACAACAATTTCACATATTGCATTCATCAAATTCTAATCTCCTGCAATTAGCAAGTAACGCGTAGCTCACACGCGTGCAGATGGAAAAAAAATGGCAAACATGTATAAAAATAAGAAATAAACGCAACCGATACTCAGTGACGGGTATCCGCTACGGTCCAAAGAACACAAAGCAATAAGCCACTTCACCTACATACTATTTCACTAGACTATACGACAATTCATATAGTAAACAGTTGTTGTCGTCCTTTTGTTTACCTAACGACATATTAATACTTGGGGTACATTGAGTAGATAGCTACAATAAGAAAGAGATCTCTACAAATCTCAATTTCATCCTTGACATTGAAAATTGAGCTGTTGTCAAACTATCACTCCAACGAATATAAGGCACTAATAATACAAACCGATAATTCAATAAGTATCTTCACTACATAGTATAAAACAGTCGCTTTACGCTGTCTGTCCCTATATATGCTTAGATCTTTAAAACTACGCAACGGATTTTGATGCGGGTGTTTTTAATAGATACAGTGATTCAAGAGAAAGGTTTATATGTACGATTACATCCATTATATAGAAGAGAAATACTGTTATTTTTGAGGTTTCTAATGTGATGTCGTAAATAGTTACATTTTTTGCAGTTGGGGGCGGGACGAAGTCGCGGGCGAAAGCTTACAATAAAATTAAACTGTGATTAGAAATTAGTAATTAGTGACTTCGGCTAACTATCACATTTACTTACATTGATCTGTTTCATTAATTCTTAGATTGTAATAGTAAATATTGAAACCTTTCGATAGAGACATATACGCCTTTTTGATATTAAATACGTAATACAGAAAATTTTTTTTTTGTTTCAAAAGCCTACCATCAAATACAAAAGTCCCTAGTTACTAACAGCCGTAGCGAACTCGAGGGAAGTTGCCTCGGGCGGCATCAAACAACGGGTAGCGGACGAGGAATGGAAATCTTGCCCCCACTGCTCACTATTCACTTGGAATTTGCTTACTTTGACTTCTCTCTCCGACTCGTTACAGTTACTGTTACCAACCTTTATTCGTGTATCTATGTTGAACACCTTCCACATATATTGACTAATATGTACCGAAAACAAATTGCGCGAGCTTCAACGATGTGAACATAAATAAGAAATAAGATAAGTCATTCGGTGCTTTTATGTAGGTAGGTACTACTAAAGAATTATAGTCCAACACGTTGCTGCTTTAGACATTTTAAGATTCCAGAGAGTAAACGTGTCGCTCAAAACTATGGAATATTCATTTAAAAACGAGCGACGTATTATATTCATATAATAAGCTTCCAATTTTTTCACGACCAACATTTGCTTTCGTATCGCCATACGTAGCAACGTTTTGTCAAAATCAGAACGGTCACTACATTCGTTCTTTCTTTCCCTCTGATATTCAGATCGCGGAAAAACCTAAAACGAAAGCTTCTCTGAGAACATAAGATTAAATTTGCATTTAAAAGCAACAGGGGAGTTTTTATTAACTTCGCTCGGTAAGCCGGCTCTAACATTGTTTTCGAAGTAGGTACCTTGTCGAAGAACTTATTTGTCAAAGTTTGTGCGGTACCTAATTGAATGATATTTTTTGCTTGAATAATGTTGGGCCACATTTCAAAAAGGTCAGTCGTCATAGACGTTGAGTGTAATCTTGATCAAACGGCAAATAATGAGGATTTCTTTACAGTAAAAACTCTACACAAAGATTACTATGCTATGCTAATTGGTAAAATGTATAGATTT
Organism: Agara michaeli; assembly: GCA_018245675.1. NCBI lineage: Eukaryota > Metazoa > Arthropoda > Insecta > Lepidoptera > Hesperiidae > Agara > Agara michaeli. The sequence goes on from DWDX01000259.1 coordinate 8,939, forward strand.
CTATTATAACGAAACGTCAACTTAATACAGGTCGGCGGCTTTGAAATACAACTAACTACATGATTTAAAAGAATTGAATTGAATTTTAAGATTAATTAATCCATATTAGAGTCCGTCAGAAAAATATCTGCGAATGTTTTACATTATTATATATTTTAAGAGTATTTTGATCAACATATTTTGTGAAATCGACCTTTCCCAAGAATTTGGCGCGGTCGGATTTACTTTTATTAATTACTAATCGATGCACGCCAACTTCATTGAACGTAAGTAATTAATTGAACTGATTTTTTGTATTTAAATTCAATTTTATAACTTCACAGTTGTCAGTTTCTTTTGTAAATGTTATTTATTAATAATAAGAATAATAGTCTGCCTCATTAATTTAATACGGTTGGATCTAACACAATCGCGCGTTTTTGTAGTCTCCGCTGGAAACCGAGACATATTCCAATGGTGAAGCGTTTATATAATCCAACGGACCATACGTTATCTATCAATCCAGTCAAACGAAATTTTGATTTGTTCTTTAACTATTTGTGCGTATGTTGAAAATAAATTTAATACCAGAAAACCGATTTAATCTTTTATTCAGACTATTTAACACTTCTAACTGCTAAATCCATTATCATTGTACCGTTTTGTAGCCGCTTCAATTGAAGATCGCGCTAGTATAGAAAACTTTAAAGAATGATGTTTCAGCTACTTCACACGATTTACTGAATTGATGACATATTTAAGTTTCTAAATTGTGTTAGATACTTAGAGATTGAAAATGACGCGACGTCAAGTTTTATAAATCGAAAAGCGACTGCTGACGGTTATTTAGAGTAGCGGTCGGCTTAGCGCTGCAGCTTAAACAAGATTTGAGGAAAATATTCAACTTCATTCCAACAACCTTTTCGATTTGAGTTTCTAATGGCGTTTAACACATTTTATGAATTACAAAATTACAGTGTATTAAATTATACGATTGGTGTTATTAATGTAGTAGTATGTTATTGGGAGGATTATATGAATCTATTTTATATATAACGTAGCTTTCAGCGAAGCAACAGGCTGTCATAATCTCTTAGTGTAACAAAGACAAAACGGTACAAATCGTGCCAAGTATTTGAGATTAATAGAATTTTACAATAAAAAACAATATACGGATTAAATTTGGAAGATACTTATTATTAATACTTCAAGACGCACTAAATCACTGGTTTTAAGTAGTCCACGGACAAAATCAATTGGTTGATTTCAATAACGTTTTCTATCGAGTGATGAGTGTTCACTTAATTTTCTTTTATTGTGTTGCTACGGCAAATACATACTAAAACCGTATGATTTTGAGAGGTCACTGCACCATGTACACATTTCTTACAGATCTTAAATAGAACACCGTTGTCCTTGTGATCGGCTGGCGGGTACTAAGTCGACACGCCTTTTGTTTGTGTGTGTCACTACAACGAATCGATAACCTTCAACACTGCTCAACAATATACAATAGACGGTTGGTTATCAAATCATTAGTTAGTACGCCGGTTGGGTTACGTCGTGTATGTAAATGAAGCACGCATCTGTGAGTCTCATCACAATACGCTACCTCGCCGGGCCAAAGTCAGACACGACCAGAATTTCATGTCATGTCGTATATAAAGTCTCTAAAGTTACGATATGTGGGCATATGTTTTTATTCTTAGCGAACTTTAAAAGCACGTGTACCAGGCGTTGTTAAGTAACTATTAATCAAATTCCAAGGGTTACATTTTGTTTAATAGGTACAGCATAAATATAAGCACGTAAGGCCATACGGAAAAAGTGGACCGTTCATTTATTTGAAACGTTCCGATGACAGATGGCACAATAATGAAAAAAAAACAACAGAAAAGTTAGTAATGCTTCCCGGGCCGCGCTAGGCAATCACTTTGACATTGCGCTCGGTGTAGGTACCTACTATACCCCATTTTATGGGCCGCCGGTCCCGTTAATTAAGTCTTTTACGTGGCCTACTAGCAGCTTCTGTGTTCGTCGTATACATAAATGTATATTATATTAGATTTATATATGAATAAACTTAACAAGTGCTGTCTGGTCCGTAGAGAAAACTACCGTAGCGTCTGATCATAGAGTGGTACATATCGGATGTATTTAGCTTCGAGTATTGACCGTGCTTCCACATGCACATACATAGTTAACAGTAAGGAATTTCTCTCGCTGGCACGCAGCTCTATCTCACGCAAATAGTCACGCTATGCTATATGGAAAGTATAGGCAATTAAGTAATTTTACATGTTAATGAACTTCTTAATGCAAATCGAGGTACAGAAATAATTCAAATTATGATAATGAAGTGATTCTGATTAACAGTTGTTAACAACAAGACCACATTTAAAACTTAGTCGCCGATATGACTATCATATTTACTAGATCAATTGCTACACCGTTTCTCACCGATATTCATCAATTAAAGTTAAAGTGCCCGCGCGCACGCCGTATCGCCTTCGATATTGAGGTCGAATGTTTTTTGCGAAATTGTTCGCTTCATGGTGTCAGCGTGCCGTACAGAGTTCTAGGAAATGTTACTCTCGGAGAACTTGTCTGAGCAGTCTAGACTTTAAGCACTGGCTTGCGTGGCTTTCTCCAATTTACAGTAAACATCGGTTTCCGCATCGAAAATTGTCATCAAATTATAGTTTCCTACGTATATAAATCGATTTTTTTGTGGTGATTGAGTTCCGTTTTTTCTTACAAGTGTTCACAGATATGCCAGAGTGACATTATTAGGCTAATGATGTAGATAATTTGCAGTTTTGGACGGCGTCGGCCGTCGCTGTCCGATCCGGCTCGTAATCCCGGGTGACAGGCAGCAGGCCGTCGGGACGCGCGTCCCTGAAACCATCACCTACGGGGAATATTGATCTTATTCGAGCTTGATTAACTCGGACGTTGTCTACGTGCTAATAATATCACAACTCTGGCACTGATCCAGGAGAGGCCTTAATGGTACTTCGATGCACGACAACTTTCAAAGGTTACACACTCACCACGATTGAATTCGATATTACCACGTTAGTATCACTCGTTTAATTAAAAGCCGCCTGCGTGTCGTATTGTTTTATCGGTTATTGCATTTCGGTCTCATAGATATTTGGTTATTACACATTTTGTTTATAAAACTATACGTGATACGTTTTTACTAAATTTGGCAACATTGACAATATGATGTATCCAATATATTATTTAGCAGTATTAATTCGCCTACTTGTTTTACAGAACACACACTCAATTTGAGTCCTACACAATTTTTTTCAGCACCCAAATTATACGCTTAATGCGTCAATGGAAGCGGTTTTATTACAAGAAATACCATCGACTTATAAATAATCCAGCGACACTCGCAACTGTTAAATTTAAAAATACAATTTTCCTTTTCATAATAAAAAAAAAACGTCCCAATAAAAATGTTGCTTTTACATTGAAGACATAATTACCGATTTTTAGATAAGGGTTGCAGTTTCAGCAGGCTTTTGTTCAAAAAGTGAAAAATGCCTTTTTTGTAAAGCTTAACTTAACAAAAAGCAAACGCTCTTTATCACTTGTTACACGAATGAACTGTTTACACAGCACATTTTTTGTTAAGCATATGTCTTGGAAATGTATTGAACAGTATAATTACTAAATTGTACTAAGTGCTGTCTGAAACTTGAGTACACTACCTGGATTACCATGTGGGATTCATTACAGTGGTTTACGGGGACCGTGGGCAGATATTAATGTGATCAGAGGCAGATAAGCAGAGTAGGCGTAAACTGCGCAAGAAGAGAACGTTCGAGGTTGAAGTTAAGTTACTGGAGTCTATTATATGGAAAGTTTAGACTTACAGCCGATCATCCCAGATGTGATTAATGTCTGTATAGTTCAAGTATTAAGTTTTGAATATATGTCGCGGTGAATGATAGTTTGGATACTTTATTGAAATAAAATAAAAACTATTTAAAAAATATTTAAATACCTATCGATTGAAATACTCATTAATACAATTCTTAGGTAAACAACTTTGGAACTTTCGAAAGACTGTGATTCTCAATATACTGAACATTTAAAACTTTTTGGTCCGTAAGTGTTGCTGTATAAATAATACAATTAATACATATAACGTTTTTGGTTATTCTATTTCGAGTGTATCCAAACTTTATAAGTTTTAAATAATTACAGAGGTTAAAAAATGCCTTTGAATTAGCTCTTCTCATACATTTAGCTAATATTTACCAGCACGTAGATACGATGAGTCAGAAAGATAACGATTTGAATATCGGTGATGGAAGCGAAGGGAAGCGCTACCTCGGAAACTGATGTCAGAAGCAATAGGAACGCGTGTCGCCTGCTAATGAGGCCCCTAGAAACTTTACAGCTACACCCCGTGTTCAACGAAAAAGTATAATATAACGACAAACGATGCCATTTCATGTGTTCTACGATATTATAAATAATAATTTCTAGACACTAATATTATGGAAAAAAAACGAATTATTTTCTTATGAACATTGGAAGTTTGCCAAGCCTGTATTTGTAAATATAATGAGTCGATACTACTTCATGTCGCGTTTCATTACATAAAAAGTCCGAATTCCAGTTAGTCGACAAATAAAATGACTAATTTCTTGAGTCTTGTTTCACTGCCACGCATTAAAATTTTAAATAACGATATAGTAATATAAACAAACTATCAATAATATATTACAGGTTTGGTTGTAATGTGTGCAATTTATATGCAGCGCTAAGGCACATCGCACGACGGCCGCGCCACCTTCATTCCGCAAAGAACTCTACGCTCAAATACGAGGGCTGAGTTTAGTTTATAGGATCGAATCAATGAAAGATCATTTGAATGCATAGCAGATACACAGCTAGAAGAAGCCTACACTACGTTTTCCATACAAAAGTATCATACTTGTGATACGTGTACCAAATATTCTATCGAGAATTTAATATTAAATGGATAATTTTGATATTATATATACGTTATGTGTGTTCTAACGTAACTACATTTTTAATATTCCATTTAGCGTTCGTAGCTTTCCAATACTCGGACTAATTGGCATACATGTACTAAATAATAACTATGTATAAATTGTCTCCTTACTTTGGGCCTATCCCCAAGGAAAATAGGAGTCTCAATAAAAGTGCCCTTCTTAATTCTGTCTTAATTATAACAGTTACATCAAAAATATTTAGCACGCAGAGTGGATAAATGTAATGGATCATAATATTAATACAATCAAATACATGAAGATCAAAGCATTCTTTGATGTCATGTGACAGTGTTAGAGAAGGTTCAAGTGGAAGGCACATAGTGTGGGAGTTCGATGATCGTGAAATATTATTAGCGTTACGGTTTACCGCAATGAATTACACATGTCACAAAAGTTTGTGGAGCACATCTGTGCCACGCCGAGCAGGATGCCGAGATGAACTCTTAAAAGGGCTGAGGGTTTTAATTTAACATCCAACGTATCACCGAGCGATATATACGAGTATATACCCTATAGGGTAATCTCGGCTCGGATGAATGTTCGCAACACCAATAAAAATATTATACGAGTAGAGGCCGGAAGTTTGTAAAAGAAATTTACTTTAATCTATGCGTCTAAAGCGACATGTTCCAACAATATTAGTTAGTAATTTAACATTAATAGGACGAGGTTGGAAAGCTCACCAAAATATCAATACAATAATCAGCAGCTAATACTTCTATAGGAAGCCGTCACGATTTTTATAACAATCCGTCTTTAAGTTAACGTGTAGTTGAGCTGTAGAGTATAAATTAAAATATTTAGTCTTCTAACGTGCATAAATCATTGTAAATGTTTATTACCAGTAGGGTCGGCGTTCCTGTGTCGATGACATTGCCGTTACTCACCTGAAACAAAGTTAGTATACATTTATTGTGAATAATAGATACAAAATAGAGGGGCAAATGTTATGTTGGAACTATCGATTTTATATAACGTAAGAGTAACGCGTTCTTAAATGCGCACCGACGCGACGCTTTAGAAGCGTAGTAGTGTGAAAACTCCTTGATCTAGATCCCACTGGTGCAACGAACAGATGGCCGAAGAGTCCATTCCTCTGCACCGAGTTGGCAAGAAGAGAAGATGATGCAACACTAGCGGTAAACGTTGAAAATGTACTCAAATTGTAGTTTCTTAATCATGAATGACAGTTTAGAATAATTATTTTGATTTACGAAACCTTAATTAGGACGAGTGTCAAGTTTTCACGTCATGTTTAGGTAAATATTTCATTTTCATATCGCGAAACATCATTTGCACAACTAAAATATGACGTATATACATATAATACGAAGTGTGAGGGTTGAGTTTGAGCTGAGCTGAAGTGCACTTTTGGTCAAATATTGCAATGCGAAGCTATCGGCGTTCGGAAGAGAAGCGTCGCGACGACCGCGAACCGAGCAGCGCTGGCAACCGCCCAAATATTTTTCATGCGGATCTTTCGGGTCCGGTATAACTCGCCCTATTCACCTGAATCGGAATACATTTACATTCGACTGTAATAGCGAGTTAAGGCAATAACTGCTTCCTATTCGCTTCACACTCATTCATTATACTCGAGTGTGAAGATGAAATGCTATTCGTGAAACTGAATATTACGTAAAAACGGTTGAGGCTACACGTGATTAGATGGTTAGTTAAAATTTATACGGAGATTGAATAATATTACATGCCGACATTAAATACTCCAACATGTAGCGAGTGGAACATGTTTACAGAGAGCGAGGTGACCCTAGAGGTCAAGTAGTTGATAGACAAATTAGAAATTTGATACCATGAAGGTACACAATCGTTAAGTATGAATGACGCGACGTTCGGGCCCCCAGGTCTAATGCTTATTGTTCTTTATAATATCATCTGTATCTGTATTAGTAAACAGGATAAGTCCAATTCATCGCAAGATAAATGAATTTAGATTAAATTTGAATATGATCATTAGTTGTATTGGATGTCAGAGATGTGTTAACATGTGATGTGGCTCGCGGAGCTGGGTTGCCTACTACATCTTACTATTACAACTCTTTCTTTTGTTCTTAGCCTCAAAATGTCTGACCTGTTAACGGATTTTTCTTTTGTTCCGCGGAAAGTAGGCTGTGATGTGTATAATTATACTGCATACCAAAGTTAGAAGACGTAGCAAAGCTGCTGTTTCAAATAATTTTGACAAATTGTTGAAACAGTGGAATGTCTATTGGTTTTATTTTTACATGTGGGTTTTAGGAATACTCTTTCACGATTATTGTAACAGCTCCGTGTTTATTTCGTTTCCCTAGATATAAAGACACCTTAAATTAATATTCCATAATAGTGACATTTATAAAGGATGATATTATGAGCAACCTTATAATTATTGCTCTATAAAATATCAATACGCTGCGTGGTTGGGCTGTATATGTAATGTATAACTGGCAAGAAATCACGTCGTAAGCACAATTTAGGTAATTAAACGTGTACAGCCCATACCAATGATAATCGATGACTGCCAAGAAAAAAATTAAGTGGGTTGTTATTACCTGTAATTGTTAAAAAAACGATTAAAGGTTTTTACGACCTGTATATTTTTTCTAATCATTATAAGAAGAAAAATATATAATATATTTTATTTCGTAGAGTTTTATCCACTGTTAATGCTAAGATTCTATAAAAGCAAACGTCCTGTAAAGTTATACCACGCCAGAAGCAATCAGTTTGTTGGTAAACTTGATAAAGTCAGTGATAAACTTTAATAGGCGTTTTTGTGCTTCGAGGGCATGTCAGTTAAGCAGTCGCCTCCGGTTAGTGAAACCTCGAGGACATTTCAAACCAACCAAATATCTTTACCGATTATTTTCCCAACAATCTGCATCAGTTTAGTCAACAGCAAAGTTGTTTAGCAAGAACTGAGCCTGCTCCAGATAAGGAAATAGACGCGAATGTATGTAGTTTGCAGAGTTAAAGGGTTGCAACTAATACATAATAGTTATTAAAAACTAAAAATAAATCACTTTCACAAAGCGTTATGCATTATATTATAGATCTATGTGTAAAACGTTTAATGGAAGCGAGCTGTATTCACTGATGCTACCTACCCTGGCGTACGACTCTTTTGGCAGAAGCGAAAAGCATCCGCCAATCGTGATATGAACTGAAGCGTAAAGCGCAAGTTCGACAGAACTGCAACGTGTAGGCAGTCTGTGCGTCCACATTAGCACAGACAGTCAAATACGGGGAAAATAGAATCACAAGTCCAATTTGCATGTTAAAATTAAACCATTAATTTCGTGATATCATAATAACTTGGTTGTTCGTTTAATTTGAAGTATGGTTCGATTGTCACATTTAGGTCTAATTGGTGACATTTGCAAATGTCATAAGACGAAGGTAAGCCACACTACTTATAATTATGATTGTAATATAGATGTGTGTATACATGTGAACCTATTTTTTATATGTAGCAAGTATCCTAAAGCTTGTTGTTACACAAGAAACAGTTTACTACTAACTGTGCTTATAATCAGTACAGATCTGTACGTTGATCGGCAGCCAGTTATTAATACAGGTACCAGACGCATCGAGCTCTTGAAAGATGAAGCACCTTCTACGTAAACATCACTGTTCGACTCGACGTGAAACGAGGATCGAATTGTTCCGAGAATACGAGACTTGTTTTTGGGTCCTTGAATAAAATACCGGCCGACCAATCTTTTGTTCCGTTTGCACATAAGCGAAAACATCAAGACAAATAAGAGGTCATTTATGTACCTAGGTTGACTATCAAAATTAATAGGTGATCATCAGCAAACTGGAATCACTTCAGTCTAATTTCGAAAAAGGAAATTTCTCGAATTCCTTTTTCTTTTCAAAGGTTTCGTAACTAAGGGCTACTTATAAATCAATTTTAATCGGAACTTCGATATCTTATAGCAGGATATCAATTTACGCGATATATTGACCTGCAGATATATGAACATCGTGTCGATTTTTCGTGGCTAGTCGTTTTACTGGCGCATTGATTGCATTTAAAAATATTGGTGGCAATCCACGGCTTCGGCATGCGCACGATTAACCTGCCAACAAGTATTTACTGCTAACTGGTTCGCCTTCGAATGCCACATACAATACTACGGCCAATTCTGTTTATTACGGATATGTAAAAGGCAGGTTGCAATAAAACCATGTAGGTAATTTGTACAATACAATGGAGCTTTTTTTTATAGTACACATATTTCGGACCTAACTACTTTATGTACTTTATTTCGACGCATTTCATTACTCGTCCTTTGCGACCTTATATGCAAATTATGTTTCTAAATTATTAAAACTTAATTAATTTCGATGTGATCCCGGGACCTATACACCTCAATATCAAAGTAAATGGAAGTCATTAGCAATACGAAAGTAGCCTGTACAATAAATGACCTGAAAAGCTACGTATAAACCATTCTGATTGCGTAATTTATCTACATATAAAGAGAAAGATAACTGACCCAGAGATCAACACAGCCGAAACCGCAGACCGTAAAATCCTGATAGTTTGTAAATAGGTTATTTATATAGTGTAAGTGAGCACTAAGAAGGGAGTTTTGGAAACATCTAAATGGGCTAAAATAGGGGTGGTAGGAAGATTGAGATTTTGAGATCTGCATCTATGTGTCATTTCGCAATGACGTATTTACAAATAAATTCTCAATATTACATATAATATAGCAAAATTTTAAGACTGTGACCTACCGTTTATCTATACATAACGTGTAGTCTGATACGAACAAAGAGTTTTCTTCTTATTTACGGCAGTTGGCAGGATTGCCAGATGTCCGACTCTAAAAGCGATGGACAGCTAGTATTTTAGTGATGAAGAATCAAAAAACCAGCAAAATATCATTTTATATCGTAGCAGTTTTTATGTCACAATTTTAAATCACTACATAGTATAAAACAAAGTCGCTTTCTCTGCCTTATGTCCCTATGTATGCTTAAATCTTTAAAACTACGCAACGGATTTTGATGCGGTTTTCTTTAATAGATAGAGTGATTGAAGGGGAAGGTTTTTATGTATAATAACATTTGTATGCGCGTTATATGCGCGGGACGAAGTCGCGGGCTAAAATTAGTCGATATTAAAATGATCAATAGAATAGAGCGCTATGACACACATTGCGGGAGGCCTATGTCCAGCACTGGACTAATGGATGATGAATGTAATACTTACCCTAATACTTATGCCTACTTTTGCAATACAATGCTTACATTTGAAATAGTATAATACTTTCACTATCAGGCATATAAATCAGTTAATAGGGTTTATTGAAATGTTATTACGTAAATGAAATGTAAATTGGGTCGTAAAATATTGTATACAATAAATTGGAAATATAATATGTTTGCTTGAACTTCTTTATGAAATGTTTGTTACTTTTAAAAGAATATTCGCGCATAAAACCATAATAACCTCCAAGCGTATTCATTTTATTTGGGAACGGAGGCCGGCTTTTGCCTCTGGCACCGTCAAATGAACCAAAAAAGTACACGCTTAACATTATACTACCTTTTTGTAATATTTGACGCTTTCATTTAAATTAATATAAAACAGTACCTAAGTACAAAATATCATATGTTTATTTCTTTAAAATCTCCTGGGTACTAAATTGTTAAATAAATTAATAATATTTCACATCATCCATCCATCCATTAGCCTTTAGACATCCACTGTTGGACATTGGCCGCCCCTAATCGGCGCCACTCGATCCGGTCCTGGGTCTTCTGAATCCACTGGTAACGTACCCAGTATGTTTCACATACAAATCAGTAAATAATTTTTTAAATTTCACTTTGATTCGTAATTTGTGTATAACAATAAATATAATTAATAATGATATATGACGACGCATGTCTGATATCAGATAGAAAATCGCTTGAAGCTTATCAGAGCAAGTGTCATTGTGCCGTCGCTCGTGTGTTGGCTGCATCTAAAATGTTACGTACATAGATACAACAATTGTGATACACGATTACAATATTTGCAGTATAATTGGTATTATTTAATGCAAGGTACGATCTTCGAACATAAAGTGTACATGGAAATATAAAAAGCATACCATCATCATATATGCTGGAAACGCCACTTGTTTTTTTACACTAATAATACAAAGGTTTATTCAATTTAAAATGTCTACTTTAAACAAAAACAAAATACGAATTGTGATTAAGAATGTTGACGTTAATTATATTCCATCATTGTTTAACAAAGGATTAATTTATTTATCAATGTCAAAATACAGACAGTACACTTTCAATAACAAAACATTTACAAGGTAAATGGATACGAACGACTAAAATCTTCTTAATCTATTGTGATTGATAAGATTTACCATCTAAAATGTTGAATAGAAAAAGACTAAATATTAATAATTATCTATAAATATAATTATCTATTATTAATTACCTATATCTGCCTACCCCTTAGGGGATTACAGGCGTGATGTTACGTACGTAAATAAGTTTTTTTTTTATCATGACTATGTCTATATATTTTAAACCATATATAAATTAGTAGCTTTTACCCGCAGCTTTCGAAATTTCACGTGTCTTAATTAAGGTAAGTCAAATTGAGGAATTTTCATACGACCTTTTTACCCCTATTTTACCTCCTTAAAGGTGCATTTTCCAAAATTACCCTCTTAGCAGGTACTCACTTACACCAAATAAATATACTATCTGCAATATTTCATGATTCTAGGTTCAGCGTTGATCTCTGGGTCAGTCAGACACGCAGTCGCCTTACTGTTTTGTATATTGTATAGATAAAGTAATGGAATACTTCAAACATTATATTTATCAACGTTTATAAGTCTAAAGTATTCCAATAGTTTTATTATTATTGGAGACTGATACGCGCGATATCACGACGATGTTCTCGCGCCAGCTAGTCGCGTGTTGTTGAACTACTTATAGTACATATATATATTTATATACGTTTCAACTAACTTCTAGCGATAACCTTTGTTCCAGTGCTTCTACAGTTTACTCGTCGAATTGCGTTAAACAATTATATGCGTCCATCTTCCTTTGTTTAAGAACATATTCATGAAATCGAACGCTATGTTTATACTCCCGATACAGACTTCCAAAGATATTTCTACAGCATGTTGACTTGCGGTTGTCTACGAACTCACCTGATAGTAAGTGAGGTGCAATATAGGATGATTGCTTAAAAAGATCCTGTTTACTCTTGTCTTAAATAATTCTCTTGAAAAAGTTTCCAAGCTAGCAAGCTCATGACCGATTTAATAGACGGAAAGCTTGCAGCTAAACGCATTGCATGATATTTGAATCAGTTTGTGATAGATACAAATTTAGCCTCATTTCGAATGTTATTATGTTTCAAATTTTCTTTAGCAACGAGGGCCTGATGCGGTAGACGGAAGACAACTGGAACTGAAAACTGGAACTGGTCAGTGGCTATTAGTTCAGTTCATATTAAAGTAAAACTATGACATTGAAGTACATTTCACTTACACCTATTACTTAATCGAGGGTACATTTACCCTAATATAGGGCTAACAAAATCTCTTTGTAAATGCCAGGTTTACTTTCAACATGCAAACTGGTCACCATAAATACATAGCATTTGTTTTTATGTTTATACATATAACAATAACTATATTTATAATTGCAAATTATTTTAGTCGTGTAGTTTTCACATGTTGCATTTCCCCATACAGACAAAATTCCTTGTGCTATATTCACATAAACTTTTCACAATCTATACTTTTAGATTTTTTTATGATATCTTAAATGAGTTGAGGAAATATTTAACTGTTATAAAGCAAATTCGGACTATGGTTGGAAAAATGTATACGAACAGTGGGGTTGAGTCTTGACTCGACGCGAATGCTTATAAAAAACACGATATTCTTAATCAAAAAGCGTATTTATTTTTGAAACAATGCTGTAGCAACAAGGAATTTAAAGGCGGAACTTAATATATTAAATATATTATGCATAAGGTTTAACAGACATTTTTTTAGTAAATGAAGTTGTACTGTGAGGAATGTAAATCACATATAATTGTAGTAGTGTCGGCGACATTTGTGTGGTACGAGGGCGTTTTAACTTCGATATCTGCGTTTTGGATTCGTGCCAATTTGTCCAAAATGATTTTCTAGTAAGGTATATGAAAATGCGTACATAATCAATCTATAACAACTTAGAACTGTTTAGAAAGTTCAGTTAAAGATATGAAATGTTCAATTCATTCAATTCTTTCACATCACTAACAGCAAAGTAAGCCTAAAGAGCTTGCGAAGGTCGTGGAGTAAATAAAACCAAAGAAGTACAGTATTATTTGAAAAAAAAAACAATTATAGTAAGAAGACCAAGTTGTTTACAGTGACAGAGGGGAATTAGCGGTTTAGAATCGTGAAAAACATTGGTTACAATGCCGCAAAGGTTATTACTTGAAACGGGAAATATACCATAATTTTCATGATAATATTTTATATAAAGTCTATCGTAAATGACACTGCGATATTTTACAGTTTTGCTGATAATTAATTGTTATATTCAGCGGATCATTAACATTCTGCGCGTAAATAGACAATTAGACTAAAAATCAAACGATTCACAGAAGATCAGTTTTCAGAATTAATAATATCGATTATATTAACTGTCAGTACATAACGATGAGCCCTTTATTGATAACTATATTTTCTGTCTATTTAATATAAACATTACAATTGCTGTATTAAAATTAATGAAAATAAATAAAATAAAGTGTAGGACATGCGGGCTCGGGACGATCCAATGAACATAAAAATAGTTCACATGTGGACGTACCTACCCATAAAACCCAGTACCCGTATGTTCCATAGCAGTTCATTAGTAGCGAATGTATCCATTGGCCGGGGCGTAACTAGCAGGCGCACTTAACGAAAAGTTAGCTCTTTAACACGGACCGGGACCCTTCGTAAGTGAATTACATTACATTATGGTCTCGTCGCTCGTTTCGCATAGATTACCTAGTAACGGCCGACTGCTCTTTTTGTTAAGCGTACCGCTACATATATTATAAGTATATTTGAAACACAGCTGATAGTGGGATTGCAAAAAGCAGAAATCTCGTATTCTGCTTATTTATAATGCTGACTGAAAGTGACAAAATCTTACGGTAAATAGTAATTATGAAAGAGCACTCATATTTTGAAGATGTTTAAATAACATTGTTAATAACTACCGAGGAACAAATCGACAGGCGATTAGATAGTTGTATCTAATTATATTTTAAACAAAGCATGCTGGCCGCATTAGTGGATTGCATTAAACAAGCGAGCCGGGCCGCCGCCGTGGCCGGGTCGCTACTCGCTACAATGTCCCAGTTGAGCCATTAGCTTGTTTAACTAGACAAATTGATCGTCGATAAAGGGAAGCTCAAGCTGCAATCTCGTCCGTTACAATTCACAAAGGTAGTGATGCTTGTATTTCGTTATTTGTCATAAATTATGTTGATGCCACCTTCACAACTTACCGGATGAATTTGGTGAGCTCAAATGCTCGCGCAGCTCCAATCGATCGTTAACAGTTTTTTATACATCACCACAATTAACTAGTGTTAACCCGATGACCATTTCCACAACAGTATTACAACGTTTGACCCTCAACGGATACCTCGCGCTGATGGTGTAGGTATGAACGTTGGCCATGTATTTGGAAATAAAGAAAAAGTATTACTCGTTCTATGCAATTGCCAATACCGGCGAAGAGACGAGACCGAGAGGGATACAAGTGAAAATTTTTCGATTCGGAAATGAAAATTCGAATCATGATACTCCATTTCGTTATAAAGATAAGCCAAATAAGTAATCCATTAACAATCCAAACAAGAGCGGCCGTAATACAGGCATCAAATTAATTTTAACTTTCTTAAAGCTCGCACAACAATGGTACCCGCCATCAAGACGGCCGGGATCCGACAAACGAATTACAAAGGAACCTGAAGGCTTTTGAGACGATGTTTAATCCGACACAAGTCGGCCAAGGAGAACGCATTTGTTTGTTACAAACTTTTCGACGCTTACAATTTCGCATCGCCTAATCTATAAATATTGCTTAACAATATCATGCAAGTACCTACACATTCGGTAGTTGTTTCAACTGTTAGAAACTAATAATGCAAATCAAAGACTGTTATAACTCTCGACTAGAACACCTGACGCAAAATTTGATCTGGATTTTTTTCTTTCATTTATTTATTCACACAAGTAATCGTACACAGTAAAAGTACCAACACAGGAAAAGCCTTAAGTAGCGAGATAGCAGATAAATCGCGTTAACTTATGCTACAATGTCATTACCAAGGTAACAAAAACAAACAGTTTCTCATCATAATATAATTATCTTGTATCACTCACTTAATTACTGTTTTCGATTAATTTTATTATTTCCTAAAAGAATTTTTTTAGTAGGTTATTATTTATTACCATACCCTAACGTAAACTGTTGGCTTGTAGTGGAATCATACTATAACCATACTACATATAACCGCTGTTTACGAGGCTGATATATGTATAACAATTAGTTATCGGCCGCCTGTCAAAGTGATCAATATTATACGATGTTTAGATGAGAGAAAGAGAGAGCGATCTTTGTAACGACTGTTAATATTATACGATAAAACTGTCGATTTAAAGACCTTAACTTTAAAATTATACGTTAGTTAGGAAGGTATTTAACACGTCAAATTAACAAATATATACGACAACAAAGTGTATTTAAAAATTATCAACCTATCTACTTAAGTACTTACTATGTTTTATAACATGAAATGCTTTATAAAATTTAATAGCATTCATGTGTTTTAACACCTATTGTATAGCAAAGAATCATTCCGTACATTATGCTCCACATATTTAGTTACTTTTTGGAATGGGCGAGAGTTGGGTGTGATTAAAAGGTAGAAAATACAATTACCTTTATATTGTGAACTCTATACCCGGATGTCTTGTAAAATTGTGAATATTCCAGGGAATCACAGCTACTTATCAACAAGACCCAACAAGAGTTATTTAAAATCCAGTTGTTTTTTTTAAACTCGGATCTCGTCCATATATATTCATACATTTTAAGAGGCTACGTGTACAGAACGCAGCTAATCTGTTACCTGCGTGCGGTATGGTAACTGTCCGACGCGCAGGTAGCCGACCCGACTGTAGTAAACACGGTGCCGAACACGACACGACAACAAAGAGCATTATGCGAATCATTTTTCTCATATAACAAGCAGTATCGTTTTGGTTGCCAAAACTATAGAAGCTTCAATGCGAAAATTAAACAAATTTATTGAGACACATTACGCATTACACTTTTTAACGTAACGAAATAACAATGCGACATTCGTAATACAATTTTTTTTTAATACAACGTGATTTTGAACATATTGCTCAGATACCGTTTCGTTCATATTTTTCAAACATATACCTACCTTCATACCAACTTAAGTTGGATGTCGGGTATTTTAGTTTCGCCAAGTAATAATTTATGTTGTGGATTTCCCACATTTTGTCAAACCGTCCGATATAATCGGGAACTCTTGGATACGTGATTACGAGTTGTGGTCTGCAATCTGCGTGTTCACCTTGAGACTGTACGCGTTTCCATAACATCTGTCCCCTCGTTATCGTAAAACATGACTCGTTTTTCAGTAAGTAATGGCGAAAATACTGAGGAATATATTGTACTTGAAAAATTATTTGTCTATATTTTATCACTACATTTACTAAAAGAATCAGCTAATATATTATGATATTTTACCTATTCTAAATTTAAAATATAAAGGCGTAATAAAAAGAAACGTCTACTATTTGTTACCCACCAGCTCTTTCTAGGGTTCCTTTCATCCTTAATTTTTTTACGTAAATGTAATTTAATTGAGAAACATAATATCGTAAGAAAGAAACATTTTTCTCGGACTTATCATCCCTACATAGTCCACCAGAGATTTATGTTTAAGTTCCCAGAAAGTAGTAATATTTCTTTATCAGAGCGGGATGCACTATATTTAGTTAACAATACTAAGAAGGGTGGTATTTTCATCTCGAGTAACAGTTTGCGAGGGGGCCACCGAACTAAAAATACACCCTACGCACTAAACAAGTAAAAATTGCAACCGTATGGCACGTCTTTCATACGAATATATGTATCTTAAGCATTTACAATTACAATGCATTTATGCTATAAAATACATTATTCACGATGTGCTCTGTTTACATCGGATAAAGAGACGTTTGATTTCAGCAATAAATATTCCTAGTAATAGGTAATTATCATGCGTTACTGTTTCTCTGTCAGACAAAGGTTAACAGCCCTAGCGCGGAAAAGAACAGCAACAATGAAATTCATTCACAGTTCAATGTCACAACAATGGATACATTCGGTGTAATAGTATCTACTTAGGCACCTACTTGTAATAGTATTGGTATTCATGTTATGTTAAAAATACATAGCAAAAGGTAATGCGCGCCCATATACGAAAATAATGTACAACAGGCATTGATCCATAGCGAATAAATGACGCTCTCGGGTACCTACTATTGGGCATTCTATGTCAGCATCTTTCGTGTTTATATAAGCGAACAACAAGCAGACAACTTCAAATATTCAATACTTGTCACTGTCATAATTATTATTACAATTGCACCATTATATATATGTATATTCCTTTTCTATATATAGTTATGCCGTGTATCTCAATAGGCGTAAGTAACGAGCCTCATAGTATACGTTTACGTTCATATCTCCTTGTCGTCAGTTATAAGTATAACGCCATGCGCCACCATCAGCCCGTTTCAAGAACATAAGTAGTATTTATCTACCTATCAAACCATTTCAATGATAAATCACATTTGTCGACTTCAGATCAGTAGAAGTGGAGAAAAGTAATAAAGTATATATACTCACAGGATAGTACATCCCCTGCGGCGGCAAAAAAAAGGCCCCTGAGCCCCACAGCTTGCCGTTTGTATTTACTTTGTACAACACAAAAATACACTCAACGAACGCCCTTTTGTTGGGCGTTACTTCACACCACAAAAATTATAAACTCGACGTAAACATGAGTAATCGGTGATAACCGTAAAGAATATTAGTAATTTTTATCTGGTTAGTTAAATTTTAGGTTATGTGGATTCAGCGCGGAGGAACGCGCTATAGCACTGAAAGCGGTTGACGTCGATGTGCAACAACGGACGGGCACGCGTGGCGGGCGACTCAACGAACTCGTGCGAACCGCCGTCTGTATGACAGAGACGGCATGCTTTTAATAAGCTCGGCCATTGGAATGCAAGGTTTGTATCCCTCTCTCGCACATTGTACGCTCAGCGCTCAGCACAATCGTTTGGTTCTCTTCATTATTATGTTTTTATTTTTACAATCATAGACAACGTATATCACAATACTACGATGTATACATTTGTTATGTTGTTGTTGTATTTTATAAATCTGCAATACGCATTTGCCAAATACCAGTTTACTTCTAAGAAGAAACATTTTCTGTCTACATCGATGTGAATAGAATTTAAACCTTCTAATATAAATAGTTAAAAGTAATAGCATTATAAATTAATGTTCATTTCCATATAAAGTTTTGTAAAGGAAAGTAATTTTGTCAAAAGGCGAGAGTGAATGAAAGAGACAAAAATAATTAGTGAGTTCTCGATTGTTGGTCCTTGTCGTACAGCCGAGAATGGTTCGGATCAATGAATCGTTCCCGAGCCCCCGATCCCGGCGTCATCCCACGTTCGCAACCTATGTTCTACGCTCCCTCTCCACTTCATCCACCTACCTCCTCCCGCAGGGAGAAGAGTTTTATTACATTGAGCTTAGCGCTTACAAATGTTTATTCTTACATTTTATACATTCGAATTTATAATTATAACAACTGTTTCGTTATGAAAATAACCAAGTAGAAGCCTCATTTAATTGCATAATTAAACCGTATAATGAAGATATTTGCAAGTGTTTACATATCCCTAGTTAAATTAGTCCTATAACCATTTATATGTAATATGTCGTACCTACATTATTTAACAAGGCGTGTAAATAAGGGAAGACATATAGAGTGGATAGTAAGTTTCTACAATTAACAGGTTCTTTTTGTTAAAATTACAATATAAACCAGTCAATGGACACCACTATTTAGAAATGTGTAAACAGCCCATTTTATTTTCAATTTTACTTAAAAATACAGTACCTATATTCAAAATTTTATAAGAGGGAGGTAGATACTTTTAATTTAATACTTTAATAAGTAGTGATACTGAATAATCTACCTATGATTGAATTAAATCATTCATAAGTGCGTGGTACGTAAATTTCGTCCATACGGGGTTTGGAAGTATAGTTGAAAAATAGAGTAACAATTAAATAACAATAATGATTTGATGCAGGAACTGAGAGTAAACAAGCCGTAGAAATGGGGACCAACGGTAACAATGCATTCATCCCATTGTCCTTGTGCTCTTCAGGGACTGAGCTCCGTATGGTGTGGCCATGGGCTGGAGATGTAAACTAACATTTCTTTCAAGAAATAACATAAGTGTACTATGCGCTATGTATCCACACTAATTATCTTCAAAATACGTTGTTACTGGTATCGCTAAATACCTACTAGCTAGGTACATGATTTTTGATATTTTATTTATACAGAAATATATATGTTGAGGAATACCTTTGTTATTATATATTTAATAATCGTAATATAAGATTAATAATATATTTTGGGAAATACACAGACACGGCAGGAAAATTAAGCCAAGCCTGTATTATGGTAACCAAACAGCTACTAAACAATGTATTACATAAATTTCTAAATGCATTATTTTATGTACAATTTGAAACGGAACGATGTGATTTTTGATATGGAGACAATATAATAGTTGAACGGCTGGAGAGTGATATTCGCTCCTATTTTTCGCGGAGAAATATCTCATTTCCACGGGAAGAAACGTTTTAATAAAAAGCGCTATAGATGGCGTTACGAGGGCAACACCGGTGTGACATGTGAACAAAATAAATTATTTTCACGCGCCGAAGCTGCGGGTAACAACTAGTACTATTATAACTATTATTTAGTTTCAACATATTGACTAATAGTTTATATCTTTCTAGATAGAAATTCTATATTCTTACTTATACAATAATTTAACTTGCTATCTTGCCATTTGATTGAAAATATACATAGTTACAGTGATTAATATTGTGTTGGGAGACTTTCATACTACATTTACCTAATAACCTAATCCTACGTCTCCAAACGGAGGAATGTGTTTCACTAGATAACAGCAATACCATAACTATTACGTAGAATGTCTTAGTAGTTAGCCGTAACCGCAATAATACAACGTTCGGGTATGTAGAGGTACTCGGAGCCTTTGAACTAAGCAAATACATACTAGAGATTTATACATTAACAGGAATAACAATATTTTATTATTCATCACAAGCATAGTTTCTTACGTTCTGAGTAAATTAAACATTAATACAAATATTGATTAGATACGTATCACACCGTTAAAAGAGAAATGTTTTTATATTCATCACATAATGATTACCTACCTATATCTAATATATCACGTAATTCAAATTAATTATCATGTTTCATTTTATCTACTTTTGGGTTTTTAAATAAATCGTAAACGAGAAAATGTACATTTATGATAAATAAATTCGTTATTGTATAAAAAAGTAAATTACGTTGGAATATTTAGATTAAAATGCCAGTTAAAAATAAACCTAATTTTAATTCGTTGAACTTATGTTCAAAAGAAAATTATAAATATTTTAAAGCAAATGTAGGTATATCACTTTAATTATGCCATACATCTTTGAGAAACTATATAAATGATTTTTTTTTAACTAATAGTAAGCGTGAAATGAACACACGGGTTTTTAATTTTAGAACATACAACTAGCGCCATCTGTTTAAAGAAATGTTATGCCTCACCGCTGACGAAGTGCGGTAATTTCAACCGATACCTATAAGTCGAGCAACTTGGACACCTACAAATATAGGCTGAGTAAGTCCATTGTCCGCTAGATGACACCACAAGCAATATATATTTTTTACTATTACAGAATTAATCCATACCTAACTTAAAATAAATAATTAACAAAACCAATGTTCAGAAATTACGATAAGGTTTCAGGGTCAAATTCTGCTGGAAAATGTTTCAAAATATACCAAGCATAAATTCGCTAAGATACGCCTTGTAATTAATAGTAATGTTAAATTTATTTAATCCAATATGATTTATAAATTCTATAACATATATTCTGTATCAATAAAAGGTGTAATACAGGTGTCTACTTATAGCCCGAGAGGCGAGCGAACTTACATTGGTGGATTAGAGAAATAACCTGGCGTCAATCACTCAGTTTCATTCGCGTTTGTCGCTGGGTGTATTTGATTGAATAAAAAACTATATACCTATATGTATATAAAAAAAACTATATATGTAGATCATTGTAAAACCTCAAAATTAATTTGCGAGTAGTATATTAATGAAAAGTAAATTTTACGATCGTTAGCTTGAATATTGGAACTTGTAACCCAAGTTCCAATATTCATGAAAAACATTTTTCAATGCCGAAAATTATGTTTCCTTCCTAAGTATTATTTATTTTGCAGTAATTTATTATCGAATGGATAATAACTACTCGTATAATACTATAAGTCACTGTGCTATAATTATTTGAATTAAGAACGCTGGACATTACAGCAAGTACACATTTAAGTAATGGCTAAATATTGAAATACATACCCAAATGCAGCTATCAAGATAATTCCAATCTTCATGCCACTCCATCAACAAAAAAAACTTAGCGTTCATTATTATTCCAAAATAGCGGATGAAAATCACAAATATTATTTGTTTAAATATTTTTATCTCGTTTTTATTTTCAGCGAAGCTTTCCAAACTTTAGGAATATGCATCTTAGACGAAACTGCGCACCTAGCGTTCTTAATTTGAAATGTTTAAAAGTAAATCCAAAACATTCAAATATCGGTTTCAAATAGGTACATAATTCGGTTCATTTATATTTTCCTTTGTACGTAACATCACGCCTGTAATCCCCTAAGGGGTAGGCAGAGGAGTGTAGTACACCCCCACCATTCACCAGTTACGTTTAAGTCCCACAATGGAATAGGTGGTGAACCTATTGCCATGCACCGGGCACACATCCAGACT
>DWDX01000260.1:0-31185 GCA_018245675.1 Agara michaeli
CCATAACACAGGCATTAAATTGCCTAATTTGGAATCGGATAGCCGCGTGTGGAATTGTCCCCAGATATTATTATTAATTCTACTAGGCTCTTCGAGCTCACGACATCCGATCTTGCAGTACAAATGAAAAAAAATAGTTTACGAGGAGGTATATGTAACGACGCCAAATTGTGTTGTAGTTTACCTGTTTTGTCTCGTTTAATGGTGTACATATAAAGTGTAATATTGCTATGAGGCATATGGAAGTATATGAGGTAATATTAAACGTGTCTGAAATATTATCGCCCGAGTCCGACTGTGTTCGTGAGCTCCGAAGACACAAGCGATTGAATCATGGGCCAATAAAATTTTATTTACACGTCCACCGCAACACCTTGCGACATGATTAAATAAATAATTTACAGTGAGTTTTATATCGTTCGAGATGTGGTTATTAATAAATAAACGCTGAATAATATCCGGTTCGTGCGTTCAATTAAAATCTAGCTGCCAACCGGCACTTCCCCGGTCTGTAGGGGACTATATAACGTTGGATATAATGAAGAAAATATTGATACTAATATCACTATCACAATGACTACATAGCATAAAACAAAGTCGCATTCCGCTGTATAGAGTGATTCAAGAGGAAGGTTTATATGTATAATAACATATGTAGTGATACGTCGAGGTGAACTAAACCACACATACGAAACGTTACCTCCGAAGGGAATTGCGGGGGCGGGACGAAGTCGCGGGCAAAAGCCAGTCATTTATAAGAAAACCAGCGAACACACGCGTCATATTACACTGTCGCATTAACTGTGACAACTTTGAGGGCTTAATTCCGCATATCAAGACGTCAACTTCAACATTGAATAGCTGAATGCATCTGTGAAATAATTCAGAAGTAATATCGCGTACGTGGGCCGTGAAATGTCGAAAATGCAACCTATCTGGGGCCGCGACGCCGTAACGCGCGGTAATGGTATAGGGACATTGACAGGTTGATTATAAGCGCTCCGAGCGATATGATAATATTGAAATCTAATAATTTATACTATAAATAACGACATTTTAGCCGTCAATTTCGCTTATTGAAATCGCTAGTGAGCGGTTCGTAAAGGTGGGTTTACAGACGTGCATTTTTTTTTGTCGTTGTATACTTTATCAATGGGCGATACGACTGTACAGTGACAGCTTTTCTTAAACGCAATTGACAGTTGGATATTTTTTTTTTAAGTCGTTTATCGGCTAGTTTTATATTACGCATACGTGAAAATAACCACACCAAAAAATATTACACCCTTAAAATGTAGTATTTCAATCGTCTGAAAATTCAATTTGATTCAGGTTTTACCTATAAAGCGTCTTAGCGATTCTGTTTTTAAGTTTTAGTAACATATATATCGATATGAATGATAATATGTTGTTACTGGCAAGATTATTTCAATTGATTAATGGATCGTATATTTTTATCGACCGTAAATGACAAAAAAAATGTGACATTTTTTATCTGTGGCACAATATATGACGGTATTTATTGACTTCAACGTTGATAACGTAATTTTTTGAACGGTATCGGTAGTAATAATTTCGCTTACATGTCTCGAAGGCGGGTGCAGCTTAAGCTATTTAATACTTCAATCGATTCGCTGATATATTTATTTATTCATGGAATCGTTTAAAAGCTGCAGGATGTGGGTTGTAATTCTCGTAACACGTGGTAATAAGATACGGCCAGGCTAAGACATCTTTACGGCCTAAAGACTTTAGAAGTAATTTTAATTACACTGTAAATGTTTCGTGATATAAGAGCTAATTAAATGTATCTCTTAATTTATTTCACTATGAATAATATTCCTGCATTAGTTACGCTCGACTGAAAGTCCGAATTGAGCCCGTTATAAGCGCTGATAGCTTAGTGGTTTGGAGCGCTTCACATTTCGGGGATTCTGGGGTTCAGATCCCGGCAACCATACATGATTTTATATAGTTGTGCGTTTATAATATGAAGTGTAGCTCGCTATATAATGGTGAAGGAAAACATCGTGAGGAAACCTGATAATTTTGAAGTCTGCTAGTCCTAACTCGGTCAGCGTGGTAGACTATGACCTTAAACCTGCTCATTGTGCCCCGTATATACAGTTAATCATGAAAGACAGCTAAATTACCTGCAAGAAGACAGCCCCGAATTCGAATATGAAACAAAACACTAACGGATTTTGTTTTTTTTTTGACACGTTCGAATGGCGTTGGCCAGTTCGTTAATGATAAAGTCATACCATTTGTGCTATAATATTAAAATTATTTCTAATTACCATTACAGACCGACCTTTTGGCCTAGTGCTTAGAGAATGTAGGTGCTAAACTGGAAGTCGCGGGTTCGATTTCCATGCAGGACAAACATTTGTTTTGTTTTTGTGTCTGTGTTACCGTAACACAGGCTTTTGATCGTCTAATTTGGAATCAGACAGACGTGTGTGGATTTGTACCCAGTTATTTATCGCTATTAAGGGCTCATTAGACAGATTGAATTTGGAACAGTTAAGTTATATGAAGCCACTACAATGTTTCCTCCACTCTATTCAAGCCATGATAAAGATCTCATCGTTAGTAGATTATCCATTTTTAGAAAGGTATTTGGTGCGATGAGTTAACGTAGAAATACCACAAGTGTAAGGGACTTATAAATTATACACAAGCGCCCCCCCCGCGGTTTCAGTCGTTAATTACAAGCAATTCCACAAATCAAGTCGCCACAGAGATGACTTTATAGAGATTGTCTTGATTTATTACGCTTTTTGTTAATCTTAGGCACATTTAATTTATGCCCGGTAACCACTTTAAGCACGACTACTTACTAATAGGCGTCTGTGTGTAAGACATTGTAAACAGCTGGAACTCATAATGTTCTGTAGTGAAATGTTGTCGTAAAAGTAAGCCTGATGAGAAAAAGAATATTCTCATGCTAAGTATATAGAGATATTTGGCATTCGGTGCTTTCTGCCTACCCCGTTAGGGAGCTGGCGTGACGGTATGTTGTTGTTGTTGTTGTTGTTGTTGTTGTTGTTGTTGTTGTTGTTGTTGTTGTTGTTGTTGTTGTCTACTAGAGATACACCAAAAAGGATTCTTTTATCTTAAAATAACAAGATCTTCAGGTAGCCACCTACCCCGTTAGAGACCTGGCGTGACGGTATGTTGTCGTTGTTGTTGTTCAGGTATCTACACTTAAAAGAAGTGTAACCTTGCTTAGTTCTCACATGCGATGAGACTAATCGTCGGCAATTCGTTCTACGTCCCACTAGGGTCACTGAGCGGGTATGTTCTACCGCTAATTGCCTACCTGTTGGATACCGACCGGGACTCACTGCCAACGTATCCTCCGAGCATTGAAACACTGATCACAAGGACCGCTGGCAAGGACCACCCGTGTACCAATGTACAAACCACAGGCCCGAACCATCAGCACTTCAACGGACTAATTAGTAATTTATTATTCCATGTTTTGTCTGTCACTCTGTTGCTAGCCAGCGCTTAACTATCGCCATACCAAAGATCACATTGAACCCCTGCTCTGTTTTGATGACTAAGGAGGATCAACAAATACACTTTAGCATTTATAATACATGTATTACTATGGATTATTTATACATTGTGGCTTTAGGATGGCGAAAGTGAAAAAATTATTAATAGCCTACATTTCTAAACAAATATGTACCATCATATCAAAATAATTGGCAAATGGTTATTGACAAGTGATAAGAAGAACACTCCTACTGCATACATAGGATTCATGGTAGTGCAGGTAATGACTGTTGAACATTACTACAAATATCTGTCTCCCAAGGTCCCAGTACCACCGATAGGGGTACATCGGCCATGTAATGTGTGACTTGTAAAAGTTTATACAAGCTGTTTACAAGTATGAGACTAACAAGCAAAATCACCACAAATTTTTATAATTCAATATATTAATGATAACATTAATAAACTATTAGTAACTATCAAAAGTCAATTATTCCAACCTGGTGGTTTTAAGGTGTTACTTAATTTGTAACACTACTAATCAGTTTGAAAGTTGAAACATTCTGGACATAATTTCAAATTACTAAACAACAACACTGCAGTCAAACTGCACCACTACATCCAAATAGATTCGTTAATAAGCCTCGTTGAAATTTAAACGTGAAACGTGTCTAAAAGCAAACATTACAGAAGCTTTCACTAATGACACCTCACTGGTAAATCATTTAAATGTAGAACAAACAAAAGATGTGTCCAACAAGTTAAATGGTCACTGTGATTGAATGAGAATTGTACAGGTAGGTGACGATACCTGAGTGTTGGTGACATTCGTGGAGGCGTCGACCGCAGCACACTCGGCGCCCGCCAGCCCGCCGCCCGCCGCCGTCGCGCCCACCGAAGGACTGTTCTTGCTGCCATCGCTCGCAGCCTCCTCGCTCATCGTACCATGCACTATATCATGTGTCTTCGCACTTGTCGTCACACTGCTACGACGTTTTCATTGTACGAGATTCCGTTTGTAATCTTATTTACACAGGTGCACTCGACCTCCGCGCGCTCGTGACACTGAGCTACGATACCGTCTCTCTCACCTAAAAATAAAGTATTATCTATTTAACGCGACAATAATGCAACGACAAGCTCGCCGTCTTTAATCTACTTACGCGTCCGACATCGCGAAAAGTGCAACGATAAGCAAATTTCACTAGTGGAATTCTTATTGGAATCTTTGACAGGCAGACTTCCTAAGCTATTCCAAGATCGACGTTCGGACGACGCGACGCTCACTTGGCATCACTCGAGTGCGATTTTTGGCGTCGTTACACAACATAAAACTGCATCAAAGCATCGACAGCGTAAGGTCAAGAACGAGAACTGAAGCTATACAATTCACTCACTCTCTATCACAGAAATAGTGCTCGCTGTTCCGTGCGACGATTGACGAATACGATTATGGAGTTGAAAATCACACGTGATTATTGAACGATATGCGTAAGAAACGGATGAAACAAACTGGGGGCGACGGGAGAAAACTTAGGAGAAACAAGGGAGATAAAGACAATTAAGTTTATACGGTATTTTGACAAATAAATTTGTGTCAGCCCGAAATGAGAGGCAGCAACACTAAATACATCTTGCATCAATGAAATGAAAATATTGAAATTATTCATTGGTAGATATCTATTACTAGTAGATATTTTATCCAATAATAGAATAGATCAAACATTTTTACACCAATAAACTCTCGTCGTCTTATAAATATTTTCAAAATGGCTGCATAGCGGATAACGTTCCGTTGTAACCTGTAAGCAATAATTTTCTTATTTTTCGTTTTTCATTGTATTGGATTAATACGATTTTATAAACGCATTATTGTATAAACTGTTGGATGTTTACATTGCAATACTATTTTAAAACACATTAATTGTTTTTAAGTTTTTATTTCGCCCTATTAATGTTTGGTGGATTGAAAAAAATGCATTCAGCCAGTATCTAGAAGTTAAGAATATACATAATCTATGTAATGGAAAACATATCCTACTTTCTAATCGAAATATATAGTCAAGTTGAATCCTAGTAAAATACTTGAGTACTCTTTTGGCAGTCTAAACTATAATATGTACATGTATTTCAACTTTGTTAATTTATCTACATTTATGTACGTTCTAACCTTACATATGATTTCTTATAATATATAGTGCTTATAATGAATTATATTCAATTACTCTATAAATAATTAAATACAATTCAATTTTGAAGTAAATGTTGCCGTAATTAAGGTGTTTTTGTATTTCCCAAAATAAAGTTTCCCAAAACAAAGTCAACTAGCATAAATTGCTTGTTTAAGTTTAAAATGCACAATGTTTCTTAGTTATTCTTCCAACAGTCTCCAAGAAAAACCGTAAACCTTTATTTTTGACCTAATTTTTGTCTAAGGTTAGTTGCCTAAATTACAAATTAATTTTATACACTTGCCTAAATAATTACGTATAGAAATAATCTATTTAGAAAAGTTGGTTCAATGTTGCTTAAATTTGTAAGTTTTGTGTCAATTAGTAACTAATTATTGTGTAATGCTGACTACATTAATAATGTTGGTAATACTAATTTTTATTTCATTCTACATGGACCACAGTTACATATTAATAGTAATATAAAAATTATCTGTATCATAAGACTAACTCTAACTAACTAAATTAAAAACTTTAACTAAGCCTATAACGGTCCCCATCCAATGCCTTTGGATGGAGCAGTCAGTTCTGGTTAACACCTTTAGGATGTTATTGTCACTATTTCGTAGCTGCGCTGTTGCAAAGATACTGCTTTCCTACGCATTACGTTAAAAAATATTTCTAAAATTGTTGTTAAGTGGTAGACATTTATGCATTTCGACCGGGATATCACCGCTACTCTTATTTCCGCTATATAGCAAATGTAATATAACAATTATGTTTTGGTTCGAAGGGTGTGGATGTTGGCTTACGTTTTTACTAGAGCCCTCTCTAGAGGCGACCATTTCAGTTGTAAAGATAAAGTAGCAACATATTTGTAACCAATCTCTACCCAAAAAACTCGCCAGTGTATCGCAATAGAAATGAAAAAACGTGAAATTTTCTTGTGGAACTTCGGCATTCATACGCGATCTAGAACATCTGTAATATTAGAAGAACATTAGAACATTACGAATATAAAACTGTGAAGACTAGTATTATAGTCCACTTAACAACTATAATGTAATAATGGTTTTAAACACAGTATCACTGAACTAAGCATTATGATATTTATTAGAAATAAATACAATATCTTAATCTACATTTTCTATGTCCTTTTAGTTAAAACAGTATAATCAAATATATTTGAACTACTTTTATTCTGAAGTTTGCATGCAAGAAAAAATACATATCGGAGCACTTAATTGTACATTAAGGAAAACAATGCTAATAAGTCGATGACAGTTTTAAATAAATTTAATTATACAGTACTGTAAATAATCAAACAGCAGTACGTATATTTTTGGAAATAAACATGTAATCGATATTTGCATTTTTTGCACTGGCGCTGTCAAAATTTGCAACCAAGTTTTGTTGTGTAGTAGCGAATGGCAACATTGGTCTCAGATTTGTGTGCGCCGGCATCGCACGTGAACGTGTCGTAATATCTCAATAAATTAGTGAAATCACCATGTCTGACGAATATTTCTACGGTATGTATTGGTTTAGTGTATATTGTGCATACGTTTTTAATATTATTTATTTCCAAAGACTTGTACTTTGTCCATTAAAAGGTTTGTGAATTTAGCGTCAGGTTTGACACCCGGCTACTTCGCCATTTTATCAAGTAATGCAATTTCTAGTTTCATATTTAAAAAAACCCAATATAATATTTGGGACATAATGTTGTCTTCAGATCTCGAGAGGTAATCGGAACCGTTGTTATTCATAATTAAAACATGTATAACCTTGCCGCCATTTTCGATGTACTTCATCGAAATCTTGTACGTAATATATATATTGTACTACCGATGAAGGGCGTTATCCCTCGTTTGAGTCACCAACGTATTGTAGTAAGATAATAATTATCGATTAGGGGTTTGGGCGCGATAAATTGCGATTATACGTTGTACGTCTGTCGGCGAGGCGGGTAATTTGAAAGTATGGCGTCCAAGCGTCTGTTGGCCCATTCCGTCGGGATGTTGTTACATGCGCAGATCGACTGAACCCAATGTTTACACGAGGGGTGCATTGCGCCCAGTTGATAGTAACGAGGTTCAAATCCAGTGTTTGTATTAGTTAAAATATAGATGTTTGTATAACGATGTTTCAGGTGTCACACTCTCGACGTCACACCCCACGGAGACGTGGGACCCCGAGGCGAAGGCCGAATACCCGCGTAGTAACAAGCTCTTAATCCGCCAAGCGCTGCTCGGTCCCGACGCCAAGCCCGATGAACTCAACGTCGTCCAGGTGACGCTACAATTTTTACATTGTCATATCAAATTAACGAATTCTTATAAATGCCAAATTCATTACGCGGAAATATCGTAAGTAGTACTCGATGCTCTTTAAACTAAACATTGCCTTATCGTCACCGGCCGGGTCAAGGTTATAGGAAATCACAACTAAAAACAACCTCAAAATGCTTCATTGCCTGTTTTCTTGATGTTATCGTACCCAACGCCTAACATGTCTATACCGTCGGGTTGAGTGGTAACAAATAAAATTATTTCAGTTTCTGAAAAATGTTCTATTTGCTCAAAGGCATGTTTTTAGACGGCCATTGATCAGTCTATTCCGAATGTTGCTATTTGGCCTTTGATTTACATTTGATAACCAAGGTTTTAAGCATTAAGTTCAGCCTTAATTGATATACTTTTGTTACTTACAAATAAAGAAGACAAGTATATGAATACAAATGGATATGACTAGTACAAATATACATGTACAAACTGTGTCTCAAGTGAAACAATTTGTGACATCCTTAAATGGGTATTCCAGTAACCAGCATTGACATCCGAACAGAAAAAGTACAATAAAATTGATTGGATCACTTGTTACTGATAACAATGCCTTTTTATGTCTCTGCATATGTTATTGTCATTTATATATTTTTTTTAATTGTATATTTGATTTTATAGTAATTACCGTTCATGTTATTTGGATGAAATATTGAATACATTTTTTTATTACCATGCTCTCTATACAGGCGGTTACAAATTTTTGAAACTATTCACAAGTTTCAACATGGGGTTAACATTCAATGGACTGTCTTTGTTACGTTGTGTGTTACGGGCTTACTTTCCGACTAGAACAATTTGTGTTACTACTTCAGTCTTTGTTTTGTTACAGTCTCTAATACATACAAAAGAGGCAAATCACCGGATGATATAGCAGGATAAAATTGAGATATTATATGTAATTTCATAAGTTGGAAAGTTAGCCACTTGAAATTTTAGATTCATCCATATTTTTTAATAACAATAGCCAATGCTATCCTCAAGGGGCTGAAATTATAAATGAAAGTTGGTATGACTTTTTGGTTCCTTGTACAGGTTTGCTTCAATTATGTTGTGTAGGTTATAAATAAATTCAAGTCATTTATTGTAATTTTTTTAAATATTGGCTTCTGTGCTAATAAGGTCATAGTTAAAAGTTAGTTATTTGTACAATGTATATTCAGAAATTAAAATATACATGTATTATCTGTCTGAACACTGTACCGCTGGCTCTGCCTAGTTTGGTAGCTGGTGCTTCGCCCGTGAGTGGCTCGTTACAGGCTCTGAGCCTGTGACGAGCTCCACATAAACTGACAGTATCAACATGATGACACAGCACCAGTAGCTCATTGAAAGGTGTGCAATATTGTTCTAATATTGCACACTGTACACAGTGATTGTTTGAGGCATTTGTCTGATTGATACTTAGATATCCGAAATGTGGTGGTTTGTAAATGATTACAATTTTTTATTGTCTGCACCAATTTGCATATTTCAAAAATGTATTAAAATAGCAAAGAGGATGGTTTCAACTCTTGCAAATGTCCCATTGCTTGGCATGTAACTAATATAAGACACTTTGAAACTAATATTTTGATACTGTGAAATCAAAATACATTAATAAATGTGACTGATTGTATTAATGCAGTTATGACGTGACCCTACGAGTATATTACAAAAGTAGTTATAATCACTGAATATTATTATATGACATTTATTAGAAAGAGATTTGAAATAATTGTGTGTTGCGGTATCCAGGTGGAGACTATGTGCCTGCAGGATACGATCAAGATCCCAGTGGCCATCCTGAAGGTGGGAGAGACACGACATGCTCGCCTGGACATTGAGTTTCCTGATGCCCCTGTAACCTTCACTCTTGTGCAGGTAGGTACCTTCATTATTCTATCACACTTTAATATCTCCCATAAAGAGGGCTTTATTAAATAAATGCTATGATGATAAAATCACCAATGTATTGTTGATGGGTGTATAATATCGTTTTGATGTTGCACTGCCCTGTCATGATTTATTGAGGCATTTGTCTGAGTGTACCTTTTGTATGTGTTTCAACGTGTCTCTTATGACATATATTGTAAATTAATTTACTGAATACAGGGCTCGGGACCGGTGCACTTGATCGGTCAGCATCTACTTGGCGCCTTGGTGGAGGAATTTGAGGATTTGGAGGAAATGGAAGAAGAGATGCTCGATGAAGAAGAGGGTGACGATTCCCAGTTTAAGGTTCGTAGGAAAGTTTGACCAATAAGGAGTACTTTAAGCTAACTTTACAATTTACTAATAAAAGCAATGTAATAACTAACAAGATGACAGGCTGGAATTTATCACTGTAATGATCAATTCATACAGATGTAGACTAGCCACCTTATCGAAGTCATGTTTGAGTCACGATCTTCATTGATTTTCTTACTTTAAATGTGATTAATGTGAAGGTTGCGG
Source organism: Agara michaeli (assembly GCA_018245675.1). NCBI lineage: Eukaryota > Metazoa > Arthropoda > Insecta > Lepidoptera > Hesperiidae > Agara > Agara michaeli. The sequence goes on from DWDX01000260.1 coordinate 10,457, forward strand.
ATAGCATTCATATATTCAAGTCCTATATAATTCCAACGTGTATTTTGCCCGAGTGATTCAGTAGATTACTAAATTTACAGGAAGATGAGAATAAAAGGAAAGCGTCAGCAGGCAAGCGCAAGACGAATGAGGTACTGAAAACCTTCAACTAATAACAAATTTCTAGTAAAAATGAATGGAATGCTTAGGGGCCTAACAGAGGGAAAAGGGCTAAACGTCCAATTCGGCCAACTCATGACAGTTGATGAACTGCTAAGTTAGATATGCCATGTTATATTTAAATAATTTTTCTTTACATTTTAGCTGTCATTTTTTTTGTAAAACTGGGCTCAAGTTGCAATGTATTTATTGCTCATCAAAATCAGACTACATCACGTTGAGAGTTTAATCTCAATCCATTGGCTGGTGGTTTTCTGTACTCATTCATATTCCCCTTTCTAACTGATAGCTTGTTTACATTTTTGTACAATGGACGGTGTTTGTGTAGAATTTTCCTTTGTTTTTTTATTTTATGCTTTTTTTAAACACCTTTAAAGATCTCACTAGGGCCCCTTTACTGTGCACTTGTAGTTTCATGAGTTATGTCTCGTGTATACTATTCATTTAAATGATAATGTTTGACACAGGACGAAGACGATGAAGAAGGCGAGCCCAAGGGCAAGAAGGCGAAAATTTCAAACAATGCCAAAGGCAAGGCCGCGTCGCCTAAGAAGAACGCCAAGAAGTGAAGAGTCGGCGCGGCCGCTCGCCAACTCGCCCCCGCCCGCCGACGACGGCGTGGCCGCCCACACGCCGATCTCGTAAGACTGACTCCCTATAGCAGTGGTAGGTAATGCGTACCTAGTGTAATGTTCCGAGCACGCGGGCGGGCGGCGGGCGGCGGGCGGCCGGTGGCGGGCGGGGGGCGCGGGCGCGTCTCTTAGCTGTAACGACATAGTGTGGTAATTCAGTCTAGGTTAGCGTTGTATCGACTCGAGCGTGAGTGAGAGTGTGGCCGTGTGTGCATGCGTTTATGTTCGTGATATGTTTCGACCGGTCGTGGGCGACGTGGCATCTGAAACCGTCGATCCGATCCCGCGTGCTTACTGAAGATCGAGTGTGACTATTAATTTCTTTCTGAACTTAAATTTTTTCCATTCCTTACTGTGGTATAGTGTTATTGATGTCAAATTTATGGTAAGATTTAAATTCACACAGATGTATTTTTAAGTTAAGACTTAAGCATAATCAGTGTATGTTTAGACATTGATCATTTTGTATCGAGTAGCTGCCTTCGACATGTAATTGAATTGCTAATTTCTCATTTCAGAATAAAACTGATAATAATCTATTATAGTTTGTTTGTACATATACATAAAACATAAGACGGTAATAATAGAATAAAACCATTTCTAAACATCTACATAGTTTTTTATTTTTTTATTCTTCAGTATTTATTACCTTTTATCCTATACACCTACAATACAGAATATAAAACATTTTATACACTATTCATTGGGAACAAAGTTTTCCGGTAAGGGTCACACTAAGGTGGGAGGGATACACGAAAACATTTATCTATCCACTTTGAGAGACTTGAAATTATTTGGATTGGACATTTGAACAGGTATTCCAGACTGACTACTCATACTAGGGTGACTTCTTAAGGCTTAATAAACAGAATGATCTTTATTTTTTTACATTACTAATTAATTCAACATAATTTTTCACATGTAAGTATAACATAGTATAAAATTCTATCCTATAGTTTCAAATGTTATCAAATTGCAGATATGTTATACAGTCACGCCTATTTGCTATAAGGTAGACAAGAGACAAAACATTTCCACTGGTTACAGTTCTGAAAAATTTGACATTTCTACTCAACGACAGGTCCTTGCAGTGGTGGATAGATTTGTTTACTTTTATAGGTTTTTTTTAATGGTCTTTGTCATATGAACGGTGTGTCCACTCCATTATGCGAGATCGAGTGTACGTTGTTTGACGGTGCTGGCGGCGCTGTGACGCCCGCATAATTCTTTCAAACAACATTTATACTGAAGCAACTAGTGTGTGTAAATTGTTGTGTTCCTACATTTACGGTTCAGACATCATCTACTCTCAAGTAATGCTTGAAGTATCCTATTTCTTTCTCTTTGAATATTATTAGAATCTTCTATAGCCTGTACTAGTTTTTCAAACTTATCCTTTTCTTTCATTTCACAAGCATCCTGCACAGCTCTTTTGATTTCAGTCAAAGTCACATTGTCTATGTTACGCACATGGTTGCACTCCTTTATGATTTTAGGATCATTGTATATTTGTTCAAAGTAAGTGAAATAAGGCCAGTTATTCCCTTTACCTGTTTGCAGTTTCTTCTCGGCCAGTCGTATGTAAGTCTGTTTCAAATTCCTGAACTTTTTATCGCATTCCTCTGATGATAGGCCTATTTTTGTACCAATCATTCTCCATAACATTTTCTTTTTCTTTTTTACTAACGGATCTCTAAATTTGTCCTTATGCTCTAGGTAATATGAAAGAATCTGTTTGACATAATCCTGGTCTTCAGTTCTGTAAATATATCTATTGATACCATTATCGACACTACAAGTTTGATTTTCATATATCAGTTCAAAATCTTTATAGTAGTGCCACTTTGTAATTGATCTTCCTGACTCGGCTCTCATCTTCAAGCGCAGGTAAGTTTGTTTTAGATTCCTGAACTTTCTATCACAGTTATCGGGACTCTCTCCTACTATGTTTGATATTTCTTTCCAGAGCTCCTTTTTTTGAAATTTCGGATTCCTAAATTTGTGTGCTATTTGAGAGTAAGCATCTATCAGTTGTTTAATTTTAGTTCTGTTCCATGGCCCAATGTTTGGGTTGTAATTATAAAATATTCTCTCAAAGTAGTGATGGTAAGGCCACTTGATAACTTTGCCAGATTCTCTACTTCTTTCCAACCAATTGTAATAGGTCCTTTTCAAGTTTTTGAATTTGTGGTAGCAATTATATTCAGTGGTTCCCAGCTCATTCGCTATTTCTTTCCAAATCTCTTTTTGCAAGCAATCTGAGCTACGAAATTTGGTAATATTATCTATGTAGAGGCTTAACAACCTTCTTATTTTAGTATCTTCCCAAGGTTCTAACACGGAAGGCGAGAGTGACTTACAATCTACAAATACTTCCTCACAAAGGTTATAGTGAACCCATTTTATGTCCTTACCCAATCTTTTCTTCTTTAAAAGTCTAATGTATGTCCTTCTTAAGTTTCTGTACTTTTTCTCACACTCGTCAGAGCAGGAGCCAATGTGCGCCGCTATCTCCTCCCATAGGGTCTTATCATGACTGTTAATTCTAAATCTATTTTCCAATGACAATGTGAGCAATGTTTTGATTTTGTTGCGATCCCAAAAATTGTCTTCATCTTTCGGTGGCTGAACAGTCTGTTTGTCACAATTATCCGAAAGGTCCTCCCTGTGCGTGGGCGGTGCGTCACTTATTTGTATGTACTGCCTGTTGTCTGATGTGTCTACAATGTATCTCGTTTCTTGGCCCGCGACTGGTATCACATCTAAAAAACATTTATATAGGTATTAAGGCAGGCAGTGTGCATACCAAATAAAACAGATCTAACTTACTTTGAGGATTTTGTATAGTGAAGTTGTTGCTGCTAAATATTACGTTACTTTGGTCTTCTCTTACAACAAACCAGTAGCTTTGGTTATGTGGATTACTAACTTCCATTGTCATTTACTTTACTACATTAACTTTAAACTTCAGTAACTGCCTCTTGATACCTACTTTTCTGTTTAATTTGCAAACAAAACTAATTTCAATCAAAATCAAATCAATTTGACATTTGGTGTTTACATCATTAAATCAAAAAATAAAAAATTTACACATTTTTTAGTTTGCCTTCCTGTAGGTATCATTAAGTATATTTTTGTTTAATGTGATTATCACCACAAGTTACTCATAGTTTGTTCATTATTACAATGTGTAAAGCGATCTGGATTTCTCAGAAGTGTGAAAATTATTACAGTCTTTTTATTGTACAAGGGTATTGGACTTGAATATCTCTAAAATATCCATTGTAAGTTCTCTAAACAATATCTAAAATGAAAATATCAGGACGGGGGTAAGAAAGTTTATGTATAACATTGTTTTTATAACTCTCGAAAGTTTCTTTGAATGTCCCTATACAACAAAAAATGCTATCCAAAAACAATGGTTGATTACTAGAAGCAAAATAAATATTATAAGTAGAGAGTATGACCTCTCTTATTTCTTTTTGCGCAAAAAAATGAAGTTGAGTATTATAGAAAATAACAATTATAAACTGATGTAGTACTTAACTATAAGTTATTAACAATGCTGTTTATTTTAATAAACTACAAACAAAAAATATTGTGAATTTTTCTAATGCAGCATTAATTTCATTATTTATAATGGTGCCTGGTCGGTGAATAAGACTATGCTGACTAAAAGGCTGTCAGGTCAAATATAGTTTTACTATTTTATAGTATTAATATATCTGATTTAAAAAAGAACTGACACAATGAGTTTACTGATTTTTTCTATATTATTAATTGTATACAGTGCGTTACAGATAAACATTTTTATTACGTTGGTAATACGTTTAGTCGCCATTTTTGTTTGCAATGTTGCAATCCAAAATCAATATTCTGTTTAGTAAATTCTGAAAGAGATCTGTCCGACTCTGACTGACTGTCACAATCACAACGCCATTTACGCCACCATCATTTTGTTTTATGTGATGCGCATGGCGAATTTGATTTTGTTATTGTATTGGAATTATTCATTGACAGTGTAAGAACATTGAAGAAGTGAATTAAACTTTTATAATAAAACTTTGATTATGTTGTTCATAATTCTTAAATTGGGGGGAATTTTTTGAGAGCGGTGAGTATTTGTTTGCGACCATTTTGGAGGGACGCATTGATTGCCGGCTTGTATTATCTTTTTAGTACTGCTCGTGACATCTTTTAAATGTATTTCTTTAGTTTACTTGTAAAATGGCACATAATTTCCTGTGATGTTTCATATTTGTTGTTTTTAATTAAGTATAGACAAATATATCGTACAACAGTAACAGATTGACGCTTGTTTAGGGAAGCATAGAGAACATTATTTAATTATAATGGTCCGGTATTTATATTTTATTTAAATTTGGAAATATCACAACGGATTAAACTTTAGAGTGATCGTGCTGAGTATTTTTAAAAATACAATTAGCATTGAAGCAAAATTTAAAACAAACGAGAAAAGAGCACATTATTTGTAAATGATATTGTAAATATAATACCTATTTGCAAATTTTAATATAGACATTTTATGAATACGGTATAATAACACGCAGCCAGATTCGGACTGAAAGCCGGTGTCGCGGTTCACGGCTTCAGCCGAGTCCGAACCTTTCCGCAGTGCACTGTGTTACGGCATAAACCAATTCTAGTGTTTGTTGCAATGATATGGCATCAATGTTTTTTTTTGTCATTTTTGTGTGCTTTTTATTATTTTGTATATATCATTTTTCCGGTGTATATTCTGTAACCTTGTCAACAGAATAAATTTCATTCTAGTTTAGTTCCTAATATATATGTTTGTATACATAGAGATGTCGGGAGGTAAGCTGGTAGACATGGACCGCCTAGGGCGGGAAATAAAGTACTATAAGCTGTCCGAAGGGTCGGCTACACTAGGCTCCGACCCCACATGTGACATTCGTTTCCCGTTGCCTAAAGTGGGCCCCCATCATGCCACTGTAGTGGTGCATAGCATGCAGGTAAGTGCACCTTTGAACAACTGCACAATAGTGTGCATGCTTTAATTCACACGATTGAGTTGTTAATACATTTAGATAATGCAAGTTTTTACCCTTTCAGTTTTGTTGTTCGCATTTGTTTCACAGGGGTCTTGTATTATTTTTAATCATAAAATAATCACTGTGCCTACCTACACACCTACACACATAAAGTGCTCATATATATATTTATGGGGGTTGTTGTGTGCAGACGGTGGTACAGGCGGTGTCATCGGAGCATGAGACACTGGTGAACGGTGCACCCGTGAGCGTGGCGGCGCTGCGGCACGGCGACGTGATCGCGCTGGGCGGGCGCGCGCTGCGCTGGGAGTACGACGACCCTGCCGCGGAGCGGCCGCTGGCGCCCGAACCCGGTGACTGCTCCACTGCCCCTCCCCACCTTACAGGCTCATCTTGCACTCTGCTTAAATCGAAATAGGTTACATTTGCAAAACTACAACAGAACAGTGGTAGTTAAGATGTCAATCATTTATTACATCACTACATAGTATAAAACAAAGTCACTTTCTGCTGTCTGTCCCTATGTATACTTAGATCTTTAAAAGTTATAATAATAGTGATACGTCGATGTGAACTAAACACACATTTTATGAAATTCTACCTCCAAAGGGAATTGCGGGGGTGGGGCGGGACAAACTCGCGAACAAAAGCTAGTAAAGTATGTGTGCGTAATCTTCAGAGATGATTGGATGAAATTAAAACATTGTCGACAGTAACAGGTGTAATTGAAAACATTGAACTCCAAATAAATGTGACTATAATATTAACTTCTTGTTAGTAGATTGTTAGAGTATTCATCGTCAGTAATGTTTGTATGTTTTGCTTCGCACATATATAATAGTATTTTTTTTATTGCTAGTTTTGGTAGATGAATGAGAAATTTACCAGTGATTCTGTCATTTTAAATTAATTGAACATTGTTTTTTATATGAACGGTATTTTGTATTCTTTATCTATACTTATTTTCTTTTTGATATTACACTATAGATGTAGATATCAGCTGCTACATATTTTTTTGTCTAATTGCTACAGCTACATAATTTACTTTTTTAAGAAAGTTCGACCTTTCTTAGCCTTTCCAATTTAGAAACTGACAATCCTGTTGTATGTTTTTTTTCGCCACTTCGAAATCTGCAATGGCCAACTCCTTAGTGAGGATTATAATAAATTCATTAAAATTCGTAGAGATGATAAAAATATTGACAATCATAAGAGTATCAATTAGAAAACAAAAGCAACCTTACATAGATTATGTATATATACATTATATGTAAATACGAAAGGTTAAAGTATGATAATAATGTATATGCTTGTAGCGCTGGGCGCGTGCGGGGCGGGAGAAGGGCGCGCGGCGCGGGAGGTGCGGGCGGCACGGCGCGGCAGCCAGCCTGCGCGCCGCCCCCCGCCGGCGCCGGCCCCGCGCGCCTCCATGCCTGGTGAGCCCCCCTGCTATCACTTACATTTCACCTTCATTAATATTTATCGATCAGTTTTTAACGTTGTTATGTCAATTTTTAAATGATTTAACGATTGTTTGATTGTTCTCAGTCGCTAACACGAATACGAATGCTTAGCTCTATGCGTGTGTTTGTTACATCTGTAGTAATCTAACGATCTCTCAATTTTTGCAGCCGCTACGGGAGGGAAGCAAGTGGCCATTGTCCAGCCGCAGAGACGAGACACAAGTGATTTCAGTGGTAAGTATGAGGGATAATGTAATATACAATTTTAGAAACCAACAGCTCATAAATTACTAGATGCGATTTTACCTGAAAAACGTAGAATAGTTATATTTAATGAGCTATAAATTAAATCTTTCATATATACCTGTATATTCCAAATATATGTAAATGCAAACTCAACGTAATCGCTTTTTCAATTTTCAGCAGTAATCTTAAATATTTTCATCATAAAAAGTGCCTTGTCTATAAACCTATAAATACCTATATTCTTTAGTGCGAGTTCATGAAGATTAAAAAGTGGCATTTGGGTATGGGTATCATAAATAACCATGTATCTACTTAAGAAAAGGTACTTATTACGAAATCTCAGCCATTCACAACAATTATTTTTATATTAATAGATTAAATAAATTGTTTTGTATTATGTATGTAATTGCTGCAGATGCTGCATCGACTGGGCCTCGAAGCGAACAGTCTCAAGCTTCAAACGGCAGCGGCGGATACCACACGAACGCCATAGAAGCTAACGGCGACAGGGCCAAGCGCAGGACCGCGGGCAGCCCTCGCAGCGGCCTGTCGAATCTGGCCAACACGACCAAAGCGACGCTCTGGATCGAGTCCAGGAAGTCCAGTCCACGGAAGAGTATTAAAACTCGAACGCCCGTTAAGACCCCGACGAAAAGGGTTGCACACGCGCCGTCCCCGTCGGCCGTCACGCGCTCTAAAACTCCCGCGAAACCTTCGCACAGATCGCCGCCCACATCTGCGAGAACGCCGCCCGAAGCGCCGGCTGCCGCTGTGAAAACGCCCGTTAAATCGGTCACTCGGAAATATGTGCGTAAGACCGTTTCGGCGAAGAAAAGTACACCCCTAAGAATGTCCGTGTTGAGGAAAGCGCAGAGCGCGCACAAACCGAGGGTCACCAAGATACAGGCGCCACTGAAGATGGGTAAGTTTTTGTCGATTTATTTAGATTAAGATAGGGTACATCAGCCACATGAGAGCTAGTCATTAGAGCGATTAAACTGAAGCGGAAAAAAGTACACAGGTATTGATGCGCTTGACCGACAATGCGCTGGTCTGACAGTATTTAACATTGAAACCGGTACTAAGATAGAAGAAGTACGGCGGCTAAACGTGAATTGTCACTACGTATTGCTTAAGTTAATGTGAGATTGGCAAAAGAACGACTAATATGAAACGAAATATTATGCTTAAATTTATACTAGCCTTTGAAGTTATCTTACCTAACTGGCTGTTATACCCTTTAAAGGTATTTTTTTCTTTTGTTCGTTAGGTTATTCAAGGATTCAAATTAACTTTTGTAAACCCTAAAACATGTTACTTGTCTAATGAATGGTTCATTCAATATTTTTTCATGTTAAAAATTATTTAGTGTCAAAACTGCCGAAGGTGTCTGTCAAATAATATCTGCCATTATCTGATAGATTCCACGAAGCAGGCGGCCATAATGTTGATGGCGCGTCACACGCCCAAGTCCAAACAACTTAGCCCTAAGCAGGGCATCAAGCGTCCGTCGTATTTGGTGAAGAAACCAAGTCCCGTTAAAAAAGCGACCAAAAAGCCCCAAACAACGCACGGTGGCAAGAAGACACCTCCAATGACACCTACGAGAAGCACTTCTCTCAACCCACGCGGTTATTCTAACAGTCACAGGACACCTGATACTGAGCGATATGTAAGTATATTGATATTGACCTAAATAAACGTTAAATTTTACTGCCCGTTAACAAGGCCTGTACTGCCATGCAGCTATAATATTCTACACACATTGTAATATTTTTTTATGTTGAAGTAAGTGGTCAAGTATTGACCTGCTTACATTCTATTTCTCGAATAGTGTGGTATTAGTTTCTAATAGGTTATAATCGAGGAGTAAATTAATACAATATTTAAACTTATTTGAAATTATGAAATCATTGTAACTTTTGGTAGTACACCGAATGTAGTCATGGGCATGAATGATTGTTAGTAATAAATTTTCGCTGATGTATTTGTGCTTGATAAACCACTTAAAGCAGTAGATCCGATACCATTTGTAACAAACGTTACACTTCTTCCGCTCGGTCTCTGCCTATTATCACCGTAAAACCGTACTGGAGCAGCGTGGTCAAGTATCTTCCAGGTCTCCCGCAGTTGCTAGAGTGCTGAAGGATGTAAAAAGGGTTGCAACAATTGTAACTGTTTTTATATTCAAATGTATTGTTTCAGGCTTCACATATAGAAATTACGGATTCCGGTAATATGTCGAGTTCCATGCTAATTGACGGCACTCAACGATCTAGGATTAAGGGTTCACCGTTCCTACCGAGCCCTAAAAAGTCTGCTCTGAAGGACCCCAGCGCTAAGGCCAATAGAAAAACTGAATCCATCAAATTTGATCTGAGCAACCTAGAGAACTTGACTTACAATCGGTCATCCGATGTTATAATGGTAGACGAGACAACCGGCCACCAGTCTGGCAGCGATGACTCCGCATCCGAGTACACTCTACGTTATTCCGATAGTTCTACGTCTAAATCGCTCGCAACGACGTCGTCGCTGCGTATTCGTGGGATGGAAGCATCTTTGGGAACGTCCACTACCGATTATCCTCAATTTGAAAGATCTTTGACGTCGGATTCTCAGAGATCAAAAAAGACTTTGCCTCGTATTCAAACTGTCGATGAGGACTCGTCTAAACCGGAAGTTTTTCCAACCACCCGTCGAATCTTAAAAGGTTTTAATAACGAAAGCGGTAACGTTGTGTCGAGTCGTAACACTCGCAGCGCGACTCCTCGAAGCCGTAGTAACAACTTGGAGTCCTACTCGGTCGTCGATCTTGTGTCCAATGATTCTCACGATTCCTATTCTAATTACAATTCGGCTGGATCCGTGAGCAGCTATGCTAGTTACGAAACTCCGACACTTTCGTCTTATGATTTACGGACCACTTCGACTCCTGACTATGGAATGCGAAAAAATTTCGCTCGAACTCGGAACCGTCAGTTGCAAACGCGAAAAAGTAAATCTAAATCTGGTACCTTCGATTTAACCAACCCTGATGTAACCACGCCTGAAAATACAGAAGATACAACCAAGAGTATAACATTCATTACCACCCGGATGTCTCGTGCGTCAAAAAGCCGATCACGAATTAATGATAGCGATCATATTATTGAAGCGGAGGGAAAAGATTCCTCGCCTAGATCTTCCAAGAGAATCGGCGTTAGTCAGCCCAGTCCATACGCTCGCCAAAATTCATCTATCAATGAGACTTCATCCAACAGCCCTTCAATAAGAACAGGCACTCACACGCCCGAAAATCCACGCAGTCCTGTGGAAGCCAGCACGCCGGTGCTGAATATTCAAAGTTTATTGGATCAACATACTTCCAAACCGCTCAATATTGATACAGCTAACCAGCTGTTAACAATGGCAACCAAGAATATTGGCAAATTGAATTCAAGCAGCTCCAAAGAAGGTAGAACTGGTTTAAAATCTAAGACACTCAACTTTGATATCTCTTTGCGACGCAGGGAAATTGTAATAAATTATGACGGGCCCGATGATAGTGCGCAAAATGATAAAGAAGTAGTAACTCCTAAAAGCGCTATTAAACCGGTACCCGAAGGTGTTAAAAACAAACATTCAAGTGCCAAGAAACCGTATTCGAAACGGTCTTTAATTGACAATCTCGATGAATCCGATATCGTGAAACACTTATTCAACAGTCCAGTTAAGAGAAAATTGTCACAAAGCATGACCGAGTTCTCTAGGAAACAGTTGTTCGATGAGGATGATAATGATGATGATGATGATGACGTCGAGGACCGCGCGAGATCTACGCGAGATGCCACACATATGACTAATATAACTCCTAATGATTCTTTAATGGATAACACAGAAGCCTATACGCCCGATGTTTTTGTCAGTTCCCTAAACACTTCCGACGACAGTCCAAACATGGATGGTGTAAAGCGTCTTTTCCAACGGAACACACCCGATAACGATTTGAGGAATGTAAGAGGTGTCAAGGCATTACTACGTACGCCTCGTCCCAGAAGGTCGATTAAAAATGATGTAACCAATGTGACTTGCGTAAAGGCAGTTTTTGCAAAATCGTCTCGAAATCGCTTAAGTAACGTTAGGGTTAAAGAACTATTTGCTAGGTCACCGAGAAATGATTTAAGGCGAGTATCGGGAGTCAAAACTCTGTTTCAGTCGACGAGACGCAAAAATGTTTCACCAAGAAACGAACTAGATGATCTCAGAGGAGTGAGAAAGTTATTCAGACCGCAATACAAGTCACCTAGAAACGATTTGATGGACGTAAGAGGTGTTAAACAAATGTTCACACAGGGAAAGCAACGAAACGAACTTAGCGATTTGAGTGGCGTGGAACGTTTATTCCAAGATTCTGGGAGCCGTGACAGCACGTTCGATAGATTAGTCGGACGTCCTCCAATTAGAGCTACCTATTCGAAAGCAAAGAGCTTTACTGTAAACACAAGTGACAAAAAGAAAAATAGAAAGTCAAAGTCCAAATCCTTACATGACTCGACAGGGCAAAACACTGGCAACATTAGGGAGTGGCTCGAAAAGGAATTAAAAGAAAGAGCGCACGAGGAAGTCGCTGCGCAGCCGTCTACTTCGAAGGAAAGGAAATCGACGCCGAATACTGTAAAGAATGTTTCAAAAATGACCTTGATACGTGAGCTTCAAAAATTATCGACTGATACTGTCGACGGCGGGGTGACAGTTATTAGCAGTAGAACACGCAATAGCTCGATACATAAGAATGAGCAATCTGAACAATCGTTGAAAAAGAAATCGGCTTCAGAACTGTACGGTGCTCACACTTTGCCTATTAAAAAAAGGTCGTTAGTAGAAGCATCTATTAATAGGAGCAGTACTGACAGACATACAAGATCCAATAAATTGCCCATAAAAAAGAGGGCAGTAATTCATTCGACACCCGTAAAAGGTAGACAGAATGTGACCATGAATGCGTCTCAAATCGGTCGGATGTCCCCGATATCGTCTGAAACTACAACTATAGAAACATTAATAAGGTAAATTATATTTTGTTTAAAGGACATCTACAGTACTAGCCCTAGACTAAGAATCTACATTAAGTAGTAAATATTTAGCTTTCGTTGATTACAAATTGTTCATAATTCAATGAATACCAGATAGGGTATTTCAAAGAATATCAATTTATCTATTACATTTCACAAGATGTTATTCAAGTATATTCCCCGTTATTGCTTCTATGATTTAACAAAATAATTACAGCAACTCATATTTATTTTAACAATATTTATACTAACATCTAACATCCATTTAATAAATAATAACAAGCACTTGTAATGACAGTTGCGTAATAGAATTGCCTCTGTTATTCTTTTTATTCATGAGATATATTTAATAGTAACGCTTATACGAAATTTTAGTATAAAATCAACTTTTGGTCCCATATATTTTCTTTTCAATAATGTAATTAGATATTTTTTAAAGGTATATCTATTTTTTTTTTGGTCTAGGAGCTACACTTCGGAATAAACTTAGTATCTCTGCACGTGTCCGTAAGTTTTTTGCTGATTCTTTGCTATGTAATGAAATTTTTAATTTTTACAGGCACCTACCGCCGTCTGAGGTATTTTCTAAGTCAAAAATAAGTTTTGGCAAAACCCAACCTTCGGAAGAATTGCAAGTTCAAACAGAAAATACAGAGCTTCCGACTAAAAGTACACGCTTGAGAAAACCAACAAAAACCAGCCCTGTCCAGGCGAGAGGGCTCAGAGGAAGAAAATCCATTGTAGAAAATCTAGAGATTCATAATGTTAAGAAACGTCGATCATCTATAGTTATAACTAAAAAGACTCCAATACCCAGTCCTAAGCGCAGGGTAACTCGAAGCAGGAAATCGAAATCGGAGACAGAACAACAACAAGTAGCTACGGTAAGCCCAAGGAAAACTAGATCAACACGAGGACAGAAGACTCTTATTAGTGGAGCGACTGAGCTACCCGTCCTTAAGAATGCCAGAGTCATTGTCCGTCGAAGCATTGCCATCGTTACTAAACCGTCTCCTCAACTGAAACCGCGAGCTACAAAACGCACAACAAATAAAGAAGAGAATTCTATACAATTAAAAATGAAAAAGAATCTTAAAATTATTGAATCTAATATAGCAGACATAAAAAAGAAGTCAGGGTCTCCTAATATATCTCGTAATAATAAAAAAAAACCATTGAAAAGTTCTGACATACCAAATACCGTGAACCAGTCTGTATCTGGAGTACAGACGAGAAGAAGTCGTAAAATAGTTTCAAACGACAGTGCACAAACTAGTAATCCAAACGAAAATAAATCAGTACAGAGTAAGAGAAGCCGTAAAGTAGCAAAGCGCGGGACAGAAAACGCACAAAATGATGCTAACGAAAATAGCGCACTAAGCAACAAAAGGAGTACAGCTAAAGTTGTGCAGCCTCTAACAAGATCCGTATCAAAGAAGCGCGGTCGGCAGACCAAAGCTGAGGCTAACGTCGTCCTTGAAGCAACCACTAAAGGTAAACGCCAAAGAACAGTTTTAGAGGATTCAATACCTAAAAGAGTTACAAGGCGCCAAAAATCACAAGAAATTACTACAAGAGCTAATGACAAGGTCCGTAGAATTGTCGAAGAGTCGGCTTCAGTGATTACCGGGCGAGGTCGGAAAAGGAAATTGAATGAAGAAGAACACGCCATCCTTCCCAGGGACGATCCTCGAATGAAAATTGGAAATAAGAAAAACGAAAAACAATCAAAGAAGCCAGCAAAAGGGAATATGACCAGTCGTTCTGGGAAAGGAGCTGGAGATGCAAGGGACAAGAGTCCTCCTGAGTTGAAGTCGGTAAAGAGTTCAGAACTCGGCACACGAACAAGAAATGCTGCTCAAAAACCAGCAAGAGGAAGAAAGGTGATATGTTTTTGATTATTAATTTTTTCGTTACATTTTCTAATAGCTAGTCGAATTATTACTATTTTTAAAATTATTACAGCAGGTAACAACAGTTTCTAAAAGCGCTTCGAAATCGAGTGATGTGAAAAAAAGAACCAACATAGACGTGACAGACACCAAAGGTGAGTTTGTTGGCTTACACTTATTTGGAAGTAATTGCTTAGTTGATTCATTTACTGGTCTCCCTGGTCTCTATGATGCTAAAACTATAATTCGGGACATAAAGGAGGTTCTGAAAGGAGGGAGGTTATAAAAATCGCTATAAAAACAACAAACCACTCATAAGAATTGGTCGGTAGCCGAGGTTGCCTGCTCGTGAATAACGTTATTAAAATACTGTTATAAATATTATATTCAAGTGTAAAACGAGACCCATCGTGTTCCAGATAATGACAATCAGCCGGCGAAGAAGGCGCGTACGTCCGAGCTCGCTGTCGCGTCCGGCACGCGCTCGGCGGCGCGCCGCGCGACCCGCTCCGCTGCACCCCCCGCCGCCCGCTCGGCCGCGACGCGCGGTACGCTCCTTAATATTCTTCTGACGAGTGGTCAAAACACGGAAACTGCAAAATTATGTAGTCACGTGAAAATTAAATAACAACGCGCAATAACGATCAGCCGCAGTCACATCCACGACGCCGACTTCACCCGTGGCTAGTGTTGGCCCTAACCATTCGACTAATATCAGACGATGTGTGCCCGCAGCCCCGCCGCGCCGCCGCCTGCGCTAGTAGCGCTCGCGGCCCTCGAAGCGACGCGCGTACTTGCAACATGCCGAGGAGTTTTGTTTGAAATAGTATGTTTTAAATTGATATTAATTTTTTTTCGAAATAAATTCTTTAATTTATAAATAAATTTCATACCTAAAATTTATATCTCTATTTAAATGTAATATCCAGCTAGTTCGAAAGCCCTTACTGTTATGGCTCGTGCACTGAACATATGCACATCCGGTCTCAATAGGTCCGTCGGCGCGGTCTTCCAGATCATTGCTATGTCTGGTTTTAATGTTAATTCACGACATTACCAGTCCGTTCTGCTGGTAAACAGCAAGCTAGTAACGGGCGGGATGAGGCGAGCGCATCCCTTGACAAACATCACTGGGCTCTGCCGCTGGTTGTTATCTTGGTGGTTTAATATTTGGACGTTGTATTCAAGTATATACAGTATGATATGAAGCGCTCGCTGTTCCACGAGCCCGAGTTTACCGTGATATCGGGCGCAGAGTTGGAGCTCCACCGTGGGCTCCATGCTGATATCGCAATGTGTTTCAGGTTCGTCTAAAACGAGATGTGCTACGTGTCCCGGGAGTGTTGGCAGGAGACCCGTTTGAAAACTGAATACATCTGGGCTTTTTGTTGTTTTATAAAACACGAAAGCTCTTTGGTACAATCGTGGTGGAAATATCGTGTTAGTAGCGAGTCAGTTTGTGACTGGTAACGTACGAGAACATGGCGGCACCGCGTACCCGCATCCCGCATCCCGCGGCGGGCGGCGGGGGGCGAGCGCCGGGTGCGCGGTGCGCTCTAATCGACGTACGTGTATCATCGAATCGTTCGTCCATATCGAGGTGTGAAAGGCTGCTGTTGCTTTAAGTGACATTTTGGTAACTGCATGAGAGCTGTTTAAAGTTTAAAATTTTCGAAAAAATTTACAACAAAAAAAACTATTTATGCTATTGAATTGTTCAAACTATTAAAATGTATGTATAAAAGCAACGAATTATTGATGTTAATATCAAATAAAATGCACTTATATTTACTGAGATAATTGTCGTTTAATACAAACGTCATATCAAAATCGGCCAAAACGTCGCTTAAAGCAAATAGCCTTTCACCCCTCGATATAGTTTGTCTCTGCGAGGTTCTATAATGTAAGTCTTTGGTTTGGTAGTGTTCGGTTGGATATGACTAGTATTATATTCCTATAAATGTTCAAATTATTGTTTTAGCTTTTGTTGTAATGTTCCCAGTTACATTTTAGTGCAGTTTAATGTGCTCTAGATTCTGTTTAGTCTAATCTTGTTTCGTCTCTACTGTTTTTACAATTTTGTACTTGATTATGTATGACGATATAAAAAAAAAATATTTTTATAACTTTACCAAAAAATATATTGCGTAATTGTGTTTTATTTTTAACGGTTATTATTTGTTAAGTAATTCGTTTAGGTATATTTTTATACTATATGTAGTGGTACCGCGTGTCTTTGTCTGAGTGTTAGAATTTATAATATTTTGTGGTAACAGGCATGATGACAAATTTTGAGGAACCGTTCTATAATGCTCGGAAATATATAATTAATTGCAACAAACATAATATTTCTGCTGAATATTACTGTTCAATAAAGGGTACTTGCATGGAAGTCTTGACATTACTAAATTCTGCTGAACAAAAGTCTTCGTTTGATCCCAGAAACGTTCCTAGCATTAATAAGTCGATTTTTGGTAAATATGCTCTGGAAGCCTTTAGAATTTCATGTTCCATGACTCCGTGTGTCGTAGCCGATTTACACATCACAAATTGAAGTTGAAAACAAAATAAATACGGCGTATTTAGTGGTAAAAACGAGCGAGTGTCGAATTATCTATTGAATTTACATGTCAACAAAGAAGAACTCGTAACGTGACGTCACGTGCTCCGATTGGCGTTCAACATTTCATGGCGGATAGTCGTATTTAGCGATTTTATTTTATCAATCTTTTAATTATAAAAAGAAACAGTATTTTATAATCGACTATCTAGATACACACGGATTATTTAAATAAAATTTACTTGCTGTCATCGTGCCTACTTTGACTAGTAGAAGTAGAATTGTAGTATGTCGAGCGCATCGTGAAGGTTGCACTTGTCGCGGTGCACACAGATCGTGGCCGTACCTCCCTCCCTCCCCTCCCCGCCCACGTCCGCGAGGCGACCGCATTAATACTCTATTCAAATTACTTAAAGTTACATTCGCAATAGAAACATCAACTATCACTATGTACAGTATCTCCAGCCGACCAACACTCGCCCGGATTGTTACGTGTATATAAGTAATCCAGGCGAGTGTCGGCCGTGCGCCGTGTGGCCCACGCAGGGGGGGGGGGGTACGGTGTCGCGCGACGGGCGCGTGAACGGTGTTCGTGTCGGTGGCGTTTCGGTTCGTTCCAATCGTATTAAAGTGACTCTGATTTTAATTCACTACAAGTACATATCGAGCGGGTGTCTGGACCTATAATATAATATTGAAATACATTTTGCAATCGTATTAAAAAAAAAATTGGCAAAGATATTTTTTTAAAAAACGATCCCAAAGTATTCGGCCAATGTTTAAAAACTGGAAAAAATAGTGGATAAGCTTCGTTACGTATATTACGGAGGGAATGTAATAATAATAAGTTACGAGATGCGTCGCTTTCGAACAGCTGCGATTCAATAATAAGAATTACCGGCGCACAAAAAAAGAGTTTTCTGTTCACCGGACGCGACCCATCGACGGGCATGTTTTTCGACCCGCTGAATCCGAATTTCAAGTTGCAAATTTTTGCAATTTTCATGGTTTTTTTTACAATTCTCTTACATTCAAAACGTCTAATGATTTTATAAAGGATTTATAAAGGACTGTTCCACTACTGTTAGGGAGCGACGTGTTTCGTACGGGGCGAGAACAAGGCACAATAGTATATTTTTTCTCCGTGCAGTTTGCGTCATAAAACGTCGGAGCGGTGAAGCGAGTATATTGCTCTCTCTCCCACTCGCGGGCCTTAAGGGCGGGCATAGTGATGCGCATTATTGTTGTCGATAAGCGTTATCGATAGTGTATTTCGTTTGGTCATTATGTGGGATTGTGATAAAAATGAAAAAAAATTGATAAAACAACATATGTATTTATAAAAATAAGAATAATAATTATTTAAAATAAACTATTAATTAGGTATGTATGTATTAAAAAACTATAAGTACAAAAGTTTAGAATGTAACAAGTTATATTAAAAATAAATATAAATACTTATATTTAAGTTTAAATTGAACAGCAAAAAAGATAAGAATGCCTGCTTTCGATGACTCATTTGTGTTTATCGATAATGGCATTGCGCAGGATGCTCACCCCTAGCCGGCTTATCTCTTTTGACCCAAACTGCACGGTGAAAAAAATTATACTATAGTGAAAACCGAAGAGGCGCCAGCGGGAGGCCGACGCGTGTGGGATTGTAGTTTTGTCGCTATATTGATGTACGATATACGAATTGCTATTTTGAAATATTGTCAATTGATTTAAATAAACAAGTAGACATGACATATTTTTATTTATTTATAGTGTACCCCCATCCGTAACGATAATTACGTAGGAAACAAACCAGGAAATTACAGAAGGTAACTGTCAATCTATCTGAAACATATACCCCAATGGGCGGCAACACGCCCGCAACTCTGTCAGTAAACGCTTATTGTAGTTGGGAGGGCAGTCTGTTCTCTGCAGCTTGCATCTTGTCGAGTGCAGTATTGTTAGTTAGCCTCCAGACGAGGCCCCTATTTAAGCGACGAGTTCGAACCAATTTGAAACGCATCAATGTTAGTTTATTTGAATTGTGAACATAACGACAAATGAAAGCTAGCCCCGAAACGAGACATTTTGACTCTGAGTATTCGGAGTCTTTTTTTTTCATAACTTTGTTCACTTGCCATTTATTCGATACATTATCTTGCCGCCGGCGCGCGGCGAGGGTTAGAACCGATTCATGAAATATAATGTTGAAAAATCAAACTTGATAGCTTTTCGTTTACATCCGTAAAAGCATACATACACCCATACTGAGAATTTAACATTTTTCATACCTACGCATTTTACAGCTAAATTGTCGTTGCACCGAGACGGTGAAGATGATCCGGCGCGAGAGGGAAGTACACGATACACGTAATATACTTATTATACATTTTATTTAGATACTGACATACATGTATATAGAGAAGTAGAATAATATCGGAATGAGCGTATAGCCGGGGGTCGGTGCGGGGGCAGCGCTCAGCGCGCGGCGGGGCGCGGCCGCACGGGCCCGGCCACGCGGAAGATGGAGGGCAGCAGCGCGGCCACGGCGGCGTGCAGCGCGGGCGCGGCGCGCGCCGGCAGCGCCGCCGTCAGCGTGCGCAGCTCGGCGCCGCCGCCGCCGCTCGCCTCCAGCACGAATCCCTTCACGCACTTCAGCACCAGCTCGGCGCGCCGCAGGCACCACGCCGTCGTCATCTCCTGCACCCCGCGCGTCCGCTCGTAAGCCGCTCGCATTTTAATTAAACCTCTATATCCGCCGACGGTCTATTTATTTCTACGGTGACTCGTTTCTACGTGACTACGTTTTACGCAATAAGAAAAAATGTACAACTTCTGTTACGGTGCGACAAATTTAAGCAGGTTTTATCACTTAACGATTAATGATGAAAGTCCACGATATAATACTACTATTACATTTTATAAAAGAGCCGATTACCTCTGACATTTCTTGTCGCAGCAGCAAGGGGATAGCGATGCTCGTGACGTCATTGCAGCAGGCCGCCTTCAAGATGTTACGCAGCCCCAGGATCGCCGGGTGCCGCGACGTTATGTCGCCTGCAACGGCAAGCCACCGACCGCTTCATATTAGTAACCGACTCGTCAGCTCGCGGTATGCGGCTGCCTGTAGGGCGTATTTCATGATGCTCAGAAAACAGCAGATCTGGCCGTATTGGTGAATACCACAAGGGACTAGCATTTTAAAAAGTGCAAGGCATGGACGACCATATTCCTCTAGTGTATGAGGTGCACCACGCGACGTGCCCGTGGGCGGTAGCCGAAGGAGCGCCGCACTGACCGGAGCGTAGAGAGTCGTCGTCGGCCACCAGGTGGAACACCACGTGCGCCTCGGCCAGGTTGCTGTGCCGGGTCACGTACACGTCCCCCGTGCTCAGCGCGCGCCGTCCGGCGCCGCGCTCGCCGCCTCGCCCGCCGCCCCGCTCGCCGCCGCGCTCATCGCGCTCCGCGTTGCGCCTTTCCAGCTGACGGACAAAAATAATTAAACGCTCTAAGAAAATGTCAACTAATTCAATTTTAAAAGCTCACCGAACGGATTACTAATATCTTTGATTAATTCAATACATTATGAAATTTTTGTTATAGTTATTAACGATATTGTTCGAATTCTAAGTTTAAATTTATATTTGAATTCATACCATGTCAGTCGCTTATTAAATCTTGTCAAGAACACAC
>DWDX01000261.1:0-31086 GCA_018245675.1 Agara michaeli
GCTAGGAGTTTCAAATTTTGCATGCGGGTTCTTTTAAAGACGTAAGTGCTCACTAAGACGGGATTTTATGAAATTCACCCCTAAGGGGGTGAAATGGGAGGGTGAAGTTTGTATGAAACTTTGTCAATTTTAAACCTTTGCATGCATAAAGCTACTATGACATGGGCATCCCCTAAGAAAGGATTTTGATACATTACACCACTAAGGGGATAAAATAAGGGATGAAAGTTTGTATAAATCTTCTTAGATTTTACTTAAATTCAAACGCGGACAAAGTCGCGGGCACAGCTAGTATATACATATTTACATGTATATGTAGGAAATATTCAATACAATTTTAAATTATGATTATCGTTACTTATTTATTTATTATATTAGATATTAATGTTCATGTTTCATAGAGTAGCGAACCAGCAGAGAATAGTCATGTCTTTACTACAGTTGTCACATCTGTGATCAACCCCAAAACAGAAATGAAATTGTTCATTAAAAATATCCGAAAGACGGGGACTAAGCTAGCCGGTTACTTGCTGTCCATCTGCACTGGAGCACCATGGTGGAGAATGCTCATGACTTTCCGCATGAGACGCCTGCGCCCAGCCGCGGGACTGCGGCTACCATCAAGGACTGACGAGTGTGTAATTTACTCGTATACGGTCCATTTCGATCGCATTTTCGGTAGTAATGACGTTCTAACTAATGTTACATACATACATGAGAGAGAGAGAGAGAGAGAGTTCAAATCGCATGACGGGAGATGCAGTCGTGGTATGGATTCATTCTAACCCGTGAGAAAGGCTTCTAACATCTTTATGTGGGCACTAGAATTGTATTGCATTTGTGCGTCGGATTCGCGTTGAAATTTATACCTAAAGTCACGCGAAAAATCTGGTCCCTCAAAGAAGTTGAATTTCATTATCATTCAGCCGGCCACGTGGTCGAGCGGTTAGAAAACCTGACTGCAATGCCGAGGGACGTGGGTTTGATTCCCACCCAGGAATTTTTTTTTGTGCTGAGAATGTTTGTTCTGTGTTACGTGTCTATCTATCTATCTATATAATATGTCTTATATGTATGTTTATCAGCTGTTCGTTTACCATAATAAAGCCATTCAATTGTCTAATTTGGAATCGGATAGCCATATGGGGAATTGTCCATATAAAAATTTTAAAAAATTCTTTAACGTCATTAGATTGTTTTGTCTACTGCTATACATAGCTTCTAGCTGCAGGCTCTCGCATCATGGTTCCTAGCTAGAGAGCCTTCTGCAGTACCTTTGGGAGAAAAAATTAACAAATACATTTGGGTGATTCCCGTGCACTGTTGCTATGTCCTTAGAATAAATTCTTAACACGAAAAATAAACAACATTTGTCCTAACAAATTGGACTAAAGAGACTGGTTGGTGGCTTTACATAAAAATACTTATGCCATTTACGGTAAAAAAGTCTTTAGATTTCACGGCGCGCTCCAAAAGAAATCCTATTATTTTCTAGGCTTTTTTATCGGAGATCCATTAAATTTCCTAGAATTGTTTGCAAAGTTTCTCATACAAAAGCTAGGAACTGTTGACAAGTGTTAAATGTCAATGGCCTCTGATCGCGCGGATTAGACGCAGAACGACGTAACTGCGAACCGGTAGGCGAGTTCAAAATAATTCTTGCTCGTAATGTACCAAGTTTAATATTACTAGAATGCTACGGGGTTGAATTTCTTTTCTACAGTTAATTAGCGTGGAGATTATTATTTGTTAGAAAACCACCGACCGTGGATATCTGGACGTGCGGAAAAAAGCAGTTGTTGTATACCTTTAAAAAGAAGGTACGATGTGATATTTTTTTTATTGTATTCTTTTGATAAGTAAAATTCAGATACGTCATTGTGATATTAGATCAATCAAATCATTATTAGGCATCATTTGCGGCTTGGATAAGAAAAGTGGGTATAATTCATAAGCCGGTACTTTCGAAACGATAATTCACATACCAATAACGATGATTTTATTTGTATCAATTTGACTCCGTAACCAGTGTTCCTTTCTTTTTATCGAGGAACACACGATCTGCGCGAAGCTGACCGGTGTGTGTTCGCTTAATAAATCGCCGTTGAAACTGCATCGACATGTTAAATCGACGTTTGTCACGTGAACGTCGAACGTCGGTGTGCAAATCGGCAAAAAGAAACAATTGAAAAACCGTAAACATTCACGCCGGCGAAACGGCCAACGTTTATATACGCGTACAAAAAGCGCGCGGGTTTGATTTGTACGAATGGCGTTTAAAATAAAAACGCACTGTCAAAATAGGAAAAAAATGTTTATTTAGAGAAACAAAAAACAAAAAAAAAAACCACTCGGCGGAGCGCCCCTGCGCTGTGAAAAAACGGTAACGTGGAATGAAAATTGCATATCGCCGATATGAAAAAGGCTCAGACAAAAAAAACTCAGTTAACGTATTCTTAGTGATAAGCGCTGCACGCGATCCGCCCGGCGGCTGCGTTGTGTGGAGACGGCTTCTTTATTATACAATCATAATTCATGCCGATGCGAACCAAGGCAGTGGTGAATAGAATTGTATGAATGCTCCACATCGGGTATTAAGTAGGTTTTGTGTTGTTTTCAATATGCAAATTAAATGTTGGTACATTTTAATGTTAAATATTACGCTGATAACATTGATCAGTAGCACTGTCCTTTGGTTATTACCAGAAAGTTCTTGCTCAAGCTTCAGGAGTAAATTGTATGCTAACTTCTATCAGATTAACACGGGATCCAATGCACGTAATATAAAAATAGTAATCAATATGACAGTTAAACAAACAAGTGAATTATCGCAAAGTTACAGTAGAAATGGACAAGAAGTAAGGAAACAAAAGATTAATATACTGTAATACGTGCTATAAATCAATAAAATTAACCATAAAATGCTTACATATTGTCAATGTCAAATAAAGAATTAAAAATTAACGGGCTATTTCTTTTTAAATATGGCCTAGTCAAGTTAAACCACATTTTTGCTACACCTAAATTGAAACCAATCATATAAACTTAATATAGCGATTTGCTGCGAAATACGAGAACAAGTAAGAAAGAAAGGAAGAAACACTTTATTTATAGATTTACGTCAGCACATAATAAAGATAATAAGTCAGACATAGTAAATAAATAATAATATATATATATATATATATATATATATATTTGCTTTCTGCCTACCCCGTTAGGGACCTGGCGTGACGGTATGTATGTATGTATGTATATATATATATATTTACATAAAAAAAGACGATTAGTACATACTAGTGCAAATGAAAATACAAAGTAAACGTAAATTAAATCCAGTTCCACGGCGCGCTGCCCGCGGGCTGTCCTCCACACATAGTTTTTCATGCAAGCGGTTTATTTATATATTACTAGTTATTATAACTATATTCGTTATCACGCCTAAATGCACGCAACGAGTTGGAATGAACGACTCCATTGATTGTAACAGAAAGTAACTCGAGTTTCGAAACTCGTTTATTCGTGAAAACAATACGTTCGTTATTTTTAAGAACCCGAAAACCATTTTTAAAGTATTTGTTAAAAATGATACGTTAAATATTACCAGCATTTTTTGGTATACAATGTATTTTGAGAATATTCGCTGCTTACTGTAGCGTTTTCCAGAAGTTGGTTCAATTATATTTCTCGACGGTCAAATGGCTGCCGCCTTCCATGGACATCTGGAACCAACCTTAAACAGGATTGCAAAAATGGGCCAGTTAATGTACTTTAGTTCAGTTGTTAATAGTTGTTAGATTACTTTTAGTTGATGACTTTGTTTACAGGACCGTGGAATAGGGCTATTAGTAATACTACTCCGGGTAGTATTATGTTAGTATGAATGCGATTATGCGATTAGAATGACTTAATGTATAGCCTATTAGGCGTTGGTCATTGTATTGCTACTGTTCAAATAGTCGCTGGACACACGTGGACACCCATACCCTTCAAAACGAAACACAAATTGTTTTCAAGGAAAAATAATAAAATAACAGTAGATAATTTCAGTTATGTCATCACTACCGCCATCTGTTATGATAAATTGAGATTTTGTTACCATTTATGACAGCGTTATCTATCATAAAACTGGTATAACTGTGAAAATTGCAGTTTTGTATTGAAGGGTGACATTTAGTTAAGACAGTAAATGTTAGATGGCGCAATTTACGATTTTATTGTATACCATGTAGTTTAAGGAAATCTTTATAGATGGCGCTTAACCAAAAAATGATTTAATGTTATCACACAAACTAGATGGCGCTAATACTAAGTTGCTTACGACATTTATTTTGATTTGTTATCTACTTATACTAAACTATGTCTTTGTAATATGTGATTTCATAAAAGGGACAAAAATAAATTCCTTACACTTTTTCAATTTACTTAGTATCCTAACATTTAGATCGCGTATATTTTCCAAACCAAATATTACTAATTTTATTTAAGTGGCCTACGTATGAATTTAATATGTAGTAGTGCAGTGTTCTTTATATTTTTATAATGTTAGTACATAAAGTACATAACTCACGATGATCTCATCCTGCTTAGTTTGTCAATATTGATAGTTAAATAACGATAATAGAAGTATTAAATGTAAGACCTTCAACCCATAAGACAAGTTTAATAAAATTACAAATTAGATAAATTTTAAATTAAACATTAATTTATCCACAAATATAATGAAAAGGTGATAGTAAAAATACGTAAAATTATTATTTATACATACAAACTAAAACAATAGGTTGTTAAAATAAGTTTAAAATTAAGAATTGTATTTATTGGTTGGAAGAGAGGTTCAGCTATTCGTTAACAGAGGGCGGTAGACGGTTCTAACAAGACAATATAACGGTATTCTAAGAAGATTAGTCCGCTTAGAATTGCGTTTCTCTATACCATCCTACCATAAAGTTTATATTTAATGATTCCTTAATATCCTTGTTGATACAGTTATTATCAACTAACGATAAAGTGATACAAGTTAGTTGTTGCATATCGGAAGAATTATTTTCGACTTGAAAATTATTATGATTTTTACGATGAAAACTTTTTATTATATTACTATGATTTTTAATTACGCTTTCAAAAAATATTATTTCAAATATCATTTAAAAAACTCAGCTCTTCTGTGTCTAGATAATGATTGCACTTTGATACATTTGATTTCATTTCATTCATTTATTTCGTCGTCCCTTTGGGCCTATATTAGAGGTTGCTTACAGTGTATTGATGGCAGCGGCCCTTTGTAATAATAATAAATAATAATAATAACCGGGGACAATTCCACACGCGGCTATCCGATTCCAAATTACGCAATTTAATACTTGTGTTATGGTAACCGGACAGCTGATAAACATACATATATACATACAATATAATACCTATATTTTTATTACAGCCAGACACAACAAACAAATGTGCTCATCAGGCAAATGTTTGTCCTGGGTGGGAGTTGAACCCGCTACCTCCGATTTTGCAGTCAGCGTCTCTAGCCACTCGGCCACGAGACCAGTCGAAGTCTCTCGACTGCTGCCTACTCGGTACTCTGCTTACATAAAAGTGATCACGTGTGATATTTAAGCCGAGGGTAGAAAAGAAACTCGAGGCGTATGAATCATCCTTTTTATTTTTTAAAATAATTATAGCTAACCGTTTCGGCAATAATAGTTACTATTCTCATTTTAATGACACAATAAGCATTTTCCGTTGTTAAAATTAATTATCTCGCATTAAAATTAATGGGTTAATTTTTGTTCGATAAATTGTATATTAAAAAAAAAAGTAATTACTCCGTAACATAATTCAACACTAAAACTTAACTATTAAATTACATAGCAGTTGGACTACGTAGCGAATACAAAAAATAACTTCTATAAAAATATAATAATTCAATAAACATATTGCATTACGACTAAAATTATTAAAATAATAAAAAAAAAACATGGCATCGAATAAATTTAACATTAAAATAATTATCAAATTAATTTAACTTACACATGATAAATAACTCTATACAGAATGTAACTAAAACAAAGACATGTCGTGTTATAATGAAATGTCATCTATTATTTCAGAATTATTCCAAAACTCGGGCGCGTATTGTATGACGTAAACCTAACCGTGACGCGACGTAAGCGTGACGTCATCTAAACACCGAATAGGTGCATTATAGTTACGTCATAATCACCCAAAAATTTATTTACATCGATTTTTATTTATTATCATAATTTTAATACAATATCGCCAAACCGTGAATTTTGACTTCTACCTAATCGTAATTTTTATTCTAGGGCCTAAACATTTTCAATTTTACAATTCGTACACCGAAATATAGGTAGGTACTTAATTTTGAAGTTAGATTTTAAATTTACAAATTTTAAATTTTAGGTAGGTACTGTCGCCGAAAAAGTGTTCTGAATAATTTACTTACATTTAAAAAATTTTCATACACTAATAAAATTTTGACTCGATCACGACACAACATAACAAGAATATGCAGTTTACAAAAATAAGACTAGAATACACCGATTGCGAAGAGATTTGGACACAACGTTTTGAGATACATTTTACTTCGGATGGTAGCCAACAGTCGGTTAAAATTCATATTGTTACCGCGTTACTTGTTCATTGTAACGGACAGGAAAAGCCGGAGTGTATGGAAATTTCAAAATGTTTCAATAAAAACAATTTTTATCGATTGTTGTACACGAGGACTGCGCGAGACGAAAACGTCGGTTATTTACAGTCATTTGTTTTAGATCGCGTTAAGCACGGATGGCTGTCGCTTCGCTGTAGATACAGCTGTAATATCCAATGCGGATAAATTCAACAAGCAGATTTTGAAAAATAATGTAGACTTGTTTAATAAACTATTGAACAACTCTAATATCTTGCTCTTTTTGAATCACTGGCGGAGTAAAGACTCGGTTGTTAGATATGTTCATAGTGTCAATATCAAGTCTCCGTGGCAAAGATACTAGATATATAGAGCTTACAACAAAATATTTTAAAGTCGATTACCAGAAAATATAACGAAGCGAAAAATTATCATTGCAATATATTTTAATTGTACATTAGTTAATTCCAAATTAAAACTACTAAGTACAAACTTTATCGAGATCATTTTTGTAAATGCAATTTTGACCGTATATACATATATATCTTGCCGTAAGTTGTTAGTAAAGTGTTTGTATAAAATTATAATTATACGAATTAAAGGTGTAAGTCCTGTCTCTTTGCGATTAGTTCAAAGTTTGTATCAATATAATTTTAACCGACTGTTCTCGGTAACAACGTAAATGCTGTGTGACATTACAGAGGCTAGGCGTACAATGTTATAGTAGACAAAAATAATGCGCTGTTGGTTCAATTTTGACCTAAAATTGTGTAAATTATTTTCGTTTGAAATTTTCAAAATTACCGTTCAAATATTTTTCCGAACTATGAGTATTAACACATACAGAAATTCAATTTAAAAATTCAATTTCAAATTCAATTCAATTTAGGCTTACATTTAAGACGTAATCAATTTTAAGTGATCGCTTTTACACGTCAATTATTCTTCGAACTTCCGCTATTAATTTAAAATTTTGCAATGTAAAATTATAACAGTTTTCGTTTTCATACATTTTTCGTCCTAAAATTGTTTTCATTTTAAAATGGATATGACACGTAACGTAGGCTGTAAATATCAGTTAACACACGAGTATAATAATTCAATTATCTATGACATAGAGGTACACAGATTTTTTTTGTATTTATGTGGTTTTTCTTCGTTGTTCACTACATAATAACGCGAACTAAGCGATTGGATATATTGAAGAGTCGTGCTTAGTAGGCGTTGCGGGACTCGCTGGCACGTCACCGGGCGAACTAGAAGTTGTAACATTACGAGCGAGCCCCGAATTACATTACATTAATTACGCTAACTTACAAGATACATTAACTACTATGAGATTATGAATGAAAACCTGGCTATCCTGACTACACTTAACTTACAATAAATGTGTATATTTGGCTAAGTATTCATAAAACAAGCGATTAAATACAACGGAAACGACCAAGCGT
This sequence comes from Agara michaeli, assembly GCA_018245675.1. Lineage (NCBI taxonomy): Eukaryota > Metazoa > Arthropoda > Insecta > Lepidoptera > Hesperiidae > Agara > Agara michaeli. Next base: position 8,107 of record DWDX01000261.1, read on the forward strand.
ACGAAATTAAACATTAACAGTCAATAAGGATGCTTAATTCAAATCAACAGCAATTGATTTATTTAAAAAACTTAACAATCAAAATTGCATAACATGTTCAAGCACGTTACGGTGGTACAGTGAGCATGGTAAGAACATTTTGATTTACAATCCTGTAAGCTAGTCGTCAATCATGATTCAATTCGTATCCTTGCAAATTATGATTGAACATGTTGTGCAATGTTTTCAACTTTTAAATAAGAAATGTAATGTAATCGCAAGATGTTTTTCAGCGAATTTACTTGTCAACGAATCAGCGGTGTTCAAAAACTGTTAACAGTAATAGGACAAGAATAGTAAATAGTAATAAAAGCAATTATTATTTATTGAATATCAAAGTCAAAACTGTTTCTTCTCATTTTCTCTTTTTTCTAATAGGAGTCAAAAAGGACTTTACAAAAACCAGAATTAATTTTGTAATAACAAAAAATATCTTTATCCGCCAAAATGGTTGATCAAATCTATTTATCTATTCTCGTCTCTCTACTAGGACTGCCATTAGGACTTTGTAAGACCTAGGATGATTTCACTTATAGCTGTTGTTGTTTACAGTTATAAACTTAGTAGCCCTATGACGATCTTAGTTATAGTTATTACTGTTGACAGTTATTGTAACATAACCGATGTAACATTATTGATTGTCGGTAATTATTTAATTATCCGATGGAGGTTTTGTAATACACCTTACAAAATTCTTGGTTGTAGACAATTTTTTACCTACAAATATTCGCTGTATCGTTTATTCAAGGGGATACTGAGGCCAGTGACACCGATCTACAATTTATTCGTGCCAAAAGTACATATCACAGTTTCAAAGTTTCAATATTAGCCTAGTCATTATCAAATATAACAGTGTGTAAATCGGACTGTATAAACTATTTTCGAATAAATATATAATACATATATAATAAATTTATTTTCTGTTTTATCCTGTTTATTTAAATGTTAAAAATACACCCGCATCAGTACCCCACCAGCGTTCTCAGCTTATTTGTCAAGATGTATCTAGTTATTCTCCTATTTAACAAAACGTTTAACGTAATTGTTATAAAATTGTAAACATGAATGAGCCAATAAAACTACATAGGGTGTGTCATATCCATTCGCCAACAGAAACGCACCAACAGCGCATTTTTTAAAAGTTAAGAAAAAAACGTGGAACACTATCGTCCACTCGGGTTCGACAACACAATCCAGTACTATTGACACTAAGTGCGACACTGGGGAAACAGAAAAGGACACACGACAACACTCTCGCCTTTTCCCATTTCCCCCAGTGTTGCCAGCGGGCGGAGTCCGCTGCGAATTAGGCTGTAATATTATTATTAAATGTATACGCTTAACTACGGAATTTTTCATCGTAAAATAAATGTAGAAAAAATTTCTCATATATAATTGTTTTTTCAAAATTTCCCCCGTTCAACAATTAAAAAATTTTAACCGTCAAAAACTTAAAAATAACCTCTGACAACTTGCAGACACGATCTGTTGCTTTATAACTATTCCATTGCGATGATCACAGAAAATACAAATAAGGCCGCGTTCTCGTGTGCCGCGGCGGTGAAGAAAACGAAACCGCCTAACAGATTCGCTATACATATTCCCAACGCTTATTCTGAATAATCCTTATCTTAAATTTAAAAAACGTTCGAGTCGAAAATAGAATGTCAATTTGTTTTTTTTTTCTTTACAAATACCTTTAGATACGCGCACTGCACACGAGGAGGCGGTCGAGATTGAACACTTTTCTGGAAACGTAACTTTTCTTCTCTAAACATCTAATGTAGGATACATGATCCGTGCTGTCACCTTTTGTACAACTCGAGACCCCTCGAGGTCAGTTCCTTAAACACGATGTTTCATTAATTAACTTTAAAAATACCAAACGTTCATAAATTTTTCCTTCTACTATGACCTAAATTTAAAACAATACCATTTATACAATATTCATAGGAACTCTTTTGTTGTTATATTAAATTTATTTATATATTAAATTTATGAGGATTTCCTTATTATTTTTTTTACATAAATAGCGATCCGTTCACTCGATTTCATTTTGCAATTCGCGTAGCGAATGTTTCGATTTGGGTTGTTTTTTTTTTGTTTCATTAACATCAGTCGAAAATCGTTTTGTTTTGCGTCCTAAATGTTTTGGGATTCTTTTTTACGTATTTCACGTTTCCTAGAAAACAATAATCTTCATCGGGTAACCTTCGCGTCTTGTAACTGGCCGTTTCACTCCAAACAATAATTAATAACACGCCGAAAAGTTTTGTATTTCATAAATCAAAAAAGATAAACAGACAAAAAGAAAGAAACAATCGAACCGATAACATCATCCGTAACCAAGAACCACGTAAATGATAAACGATTTTTGGGCTATTGCATTTGTGATTTTTATCTATGTACATTGGCGCGCCGTTACAGGGATCACATTCGTTTACCATAATGTCGCGTCACCGTGCGGGCGGCGCCAATATGAATATAAGAATGAAATAATTACGTACGTTAAATCAGCTTACTATTTATTACCTTACCTATATGTTTACGATTATAAGAATAATACGTTTTGTACGCACAAAACCGTTCGTCCGTTCGTCCGTTCGTCCGTTCGTCCGTCCGTCCGTCCGTCCGTCCGTCCGGCTCGCGGTGTTCTACGTAGAAAGCGATGTCACTTATTTTATAATACATGATGATAATATTAAAAGTATTTTAATATTCGGCAACACTTGACATTCTCACTGTGACGTATGGCAGCACTGTTCCCTGTACAACGACAGTGGACAGTGTTGCCATCGTTTTAACTACAAAACTATTACTGTGGCAACTGAACACCTAGACCTGGCCGTCCAGGTGTGGTGTGTTTGTTTGTGGTGGCGAAATGAATAACCATTCCGCGTTGATATATTGGGCTATTGTGGTTTGATTGGTTTTACTGGTTTATTTATTTTATTACTTTTTTATTTATTTCAAATGAAAATAAATATAGATATCTGGGCTATTGTTGTGTCTGTGTCCGTGTTCTTTTTTAAAGAATGTCTCGTGTGTGTTCTGTGTCCATTCGTGTTTTTTGTTTTTTTTTTTTGTTTCGTGTCGAAGTGGGATGTGTATTTGCTGTTTGCGCTTTCAACTTGCAACCCTTCGACTGCGGTCCAATTTTTTATGTATGTGTCATTGTCTGTCTGTATCGATACAGTGAAAAATCGCTATTCTTATATTGAAATTTCTTACTACCCACGTCGATAATTGTTTAAGTATATACAAAAAGAATATTTAACGGCAGTCTTCTGTAAAAACATAATGTTTCAATATTTCATACAGATATATATACATATACGAATCTATACAAAACTCATTTGTAAATAATGATAATATTTTTTCCTTCGAAAATAATATAGTAATAATAACCTCATGAAAATAAAATCTTGTTTCGGTACAAGCAAACGAGCGGCAACATGTCGCAACGTGGCCTAACAATGTACACTCCTAACACTAATATGGCATTCGAAATAATAATATTAATAAGCCGAAGGTGAAAATAAAATAATTCACGGAAAACGATTAAATAAAATAAATTTCGATAATCTCTTTTCATCCTCTCTATTATTTAAATAGTTATATATTTGTGCGTTCAAAAACGTGACTAGCATAAGACGTGTTATTGCGTGGAAAAAGATAAAAGATATTATCGAATTAAAAAAAAAAAACATTATTGCTATAAAATACAAAAAAATGTCCTATTGGAAACTCATAACGCAACAGATTATTGCAGACTCGCAAATGCGACAAAACGTGCAGACTTGTTTGGCACTTTTCAATATTTATACTACGCTAAAAAATACACTGCTCTGTGTTAAAGCTAATAAAAAATAAATATAAATATATATCATAATAAAATAATATAAACAATAAAAACACACACGTTCCCAATGAAACGATTAACCAAAGATTGCACAGAAAATTATTTGTCAGTAATTAATGATTAATTAATTATTTGTTAGTTACTAATTTTCTAATTACATCGGGCGAGTTTTTGTTCCATTTTGTTCGTTTCGAATATTTATTTAGTTTTTCAGGTAATTTTCAATTTTATATTTACAGAAAAAATGTTTAATTTCATTGTTTTTATATATATATATGTATAATTTGTCGCTAAACGTTCCCCCTATTTACAACGTAAAGTTCTATCTAAGTATTGTTACCGTTCCGTAAGTTACGTTATAATTTAGTCGCCTACGTTAAACAAACTATTGGATTTTACATTAAACTGCATCAATACGCGTGACGTCATTGCGAAATGATAACAATTACTAATCAAAGACGATTTCAATTCGCGCCCAGCGCGAGCTAACCGGACTTTTTAACCGAAAATTATATTATTATTAATTGTAATTTGTATACGAAAAGGTTTTTTGCGATATATGTATGTGTATATAGCACTATGAAATCGCATCAGATTAGTAATAGCTGAATTTTCATGGCTGCGGATTCTGCTGGAGGTGCACGGCTTGTTGGGCGGCTTGCTGGGCGGCGTGCTGGGCGGCCTGCGCGGCTTGGGCGGCCTGGGCGGCTTGGATGTGCTGTTGCTGCACCGCTTGCTGTGCGGCTTGAGCGGCTTGGGCCACTTGAGCTGCCTGAACCTGGGCGGCCTGCTGTGCCGCCTGCTGCGCCGCGACGGCCTGCGCTGCTTGCTGCGCGGCCTGCTGAGCTGGAGATAAGTTGAAACCCAGCATCCTCGGGTCGTGTAACCGCAGTGCCTGTTCCAATCGTTGCTCCTGGGCAATTCTGAAAGCCTCTACTAGCTCGGGTGATAGCTGTCCACTGGGGTCTGACGGCTGTGGTGGGAATACGCCGTTATGTCGGAGGGGACTGACCGCCTCGGGGTTGTGGACTTGAGCTTGAGCTTGAGCTTGGGCCTGAGCTTGCGCTTGAGCCTGTGCTTGAGCCGCTGCAGCTTGCGATACAGCTAATCGTAGTGCTTCCGCTTGACTTCGGAGTAACGCTTCCGCCTGTTGAATTCGCAGCGCTGCTTCTGTCGGCGCCGGCGGGGTGTCCGGGGGCGGCTGTACCGGCGGCTCCCTCGCTAGTTGTTGGCGCATCGCTGATACCAAATTGGCGGCCGCGACTTGCACTGCATTAGCCCCCTCTCCAGGCTGCGCCATCATGTTGGCGGCGGCCGCGGCGATCGCTGCCACTCGCTCATCTCCGTACGCTTGGTGGCCGTTATTCGCCGATCGGAGTAAGTCGGTTAATTTGTTGACTGCAGCGCCGGCTTCGGAGCCAGCCGAGGACGAAAGGCGACCGTTGGACGAGGAATCGGAGTGAGCTGGGGACGGTGGTGCTAAGTTCAGTAGACCAGATCCCCCCGCGGACGCGGACACGGCGGCGAGGATGTCCCGTTCTCGTCTCTCCGCGGCCGCGCGGGAGAGGACGTATTGCGCAGCGAACTGATGTTTCGGCTCCATTCTCATATGCTCCATGTGGGAGAGAAGTCCTGGAAACGTGGTTGATATTTTTAACATCCTTAAAAATGTATCTTAACACGATTAGAGCATTGCAATCTTTAGGCAAATGTTGCATTGATTTTCAAAATCGAATACCTATATTCTCAAATTCGTAACTTTTATTCTATCAAAAGGTACATTCAAATACCGGATGAATATCTAAATCGTTCCGGCTGAAGTCACTCCACAGGTACGGAATACCATAATACGAGCTTACCGCTTTCGTGTGTGAACACAGCCTGACACACAGAACAGGGCCACATTCGAAGGCTGCTGGTCAACTGCGTCTCCGGATGGCACGCGAGGTGCTTCCTCAGGGAGCCCTCGTTCACGTAGTGTTTCCCACAGACCGGGCACGGGTGGTTCGCAGTCCTCCGCTTCGCTACATAAGGATCAGTTGGTTTAGCTTGCGCCGGGTACGGTGATGTGGCAGGCGGACCTTTACCATCATCACCAGGATAAGGATTGGCAGGTTAGTGGGTTAGGGGAGGGAGAAAAAAAAACAAACCGGTTAGTTCCGTTGTTAGTGCAGACGGCAGAAGAACGAATTTCCGTTAAACACTTCAAATATGGAAAATAATCTGTGGACAGTGAGAGTTTAACTTTATTGTGATCGACTGTACGTCAGCAGATCAATAAAGGGGTGACGGGGGAGCATTTAACGAAACCTCGTCCTTAACAATATGTACTAGTGAAACTCGAATGAATACAACCCATGAACAAAAACCAAAACACAAACCAATTAACGGCAGCCAATGGCGACGCTGTTGAAAATAATATGGAAAACGCAACTATAAGATGTATAAACAAAACATGTTATGATAATAAAGTGGGCAAGCCATCCGAGGAATCGGTCGTTAGAAACAAGAAATGTTTGCAAAACACACTACCATTCCGATAACGCTGAAACAATAACAGCCGATCCCTCGGATGCTTCTCTTACTTATTTAACTAACGGAGATTTGTGGAAACGATACGTTTTTGTTTGGTCGATTGCAAAAACCAACACCCCTCGTGGCTTCGTGTCAGCTGGAAGCTCTAGCACGCAATATTATGCGTCGACAATTGAAATTGACGGTATGCGACGTTCAAAAAGTCAGACTTACGAGACTTCCAGCGACAACCCTTAATGCTAGAGTCTCCGTTGTAGAAGTGTTTCGTCGACTAGCCAATTATTTTTTTCCATCTTTGGCACGAGAATCTGCCGTTGTAAATAATTGCCAACACTCAACAGCGGAGACCACTTAATCTAGCCTTAACTAACTCCTCCCTGGAGGGAAAGAAACAGTATCCACATATGATAGATAGCGTTCCTTTATCGCCGTAAAAGCCGGACATCGCGTCCGGAAACTTACTGGCAACACCTGACGCGTTCGGGTCCTTATGCGTGTTCTTCATGTGTTCGACTAACGCCTCGCCGCCGAAAACGACCTTGTGGCAAATGGGACAAGGCGTGGCGGTCGCCCCTCCGATCATGAGAGCCGCGTGTTGCTGCAAAACACCAAGGTGCAGCTGAAGCTCCTACTCCACCGGACGGCGTTGGGGGCATAGCAGTGCATACATTAGCATCGTCATACAAAACACAACAAATAACATTCAAAGGGAATTTCGAAAATTATACATAACAAACGTTTCAAATCATAGATAACAGCCAAAGGGAATTTCGTTAAAATGGAATTTCGAAAAACATACAAAAATTATAAGTTGCCAATTTTAAATGTTAAACAAAAATAATTGCGTTTCAATCTCAGCCAAAATGTTGAAACGGCCATTGAAATGTATTAAGATGTAATTTGTGCATTATTATAACGAAAATCTAAACATATCTTTTTGAATATCTGAAATTTCAACACTATTACATTATTAATAAGCAAGGTTATAATTCGAATATTTGTATTCATTACATATCGACGAATCTTGAAAATTTAAACTTGTTTTTAATTTATAAAATAAAAAAGGACTTTTATAAATAGATTGAACATTAGGTCGCATCAATATAAATTTATGTTATTAAATATTTCTGTCATTTGTATAAATACTTTATATTAATGATGCGATTTTTTAAGAAATTACTAAAAAAGCCACTTACATACTACAATACGTAAAGATCTGTAATATTTCTCTGACTACGGGCAATAATAAGGGACAATAACTTTTTTAAGGAAATTCTCTATGGTATAATCCAATATAACCAAACCATTCCTAGACTGTATGTTGAATATTATCTTACACTTTGTGATTATAAATACTTTAGTTTCTTCGGGTTTAATGGAGGTAGAGTAATAGAGATAGAGAATCGAATAGAAATGTGAAGAAGTATTCTTTTCTTCATCAAAACTTTGGGCGGACTCGTATTGGAGAGGGAGTGGAAAGGACTCAGTATTCTCGTCAGATACTGACCTTGGCAGTGTGCGTTCTTAAGCTGCTCTCAGTGGCGAACCCTTTGCCGCATATGTTACAGTGGAATGGTCTGTTCTTGGCGCGCTCTACCTGGGCGTCGTGGTTCCTGAGGTGCTGCTGCAGGTTGGACAGCTGGATGAACGCGCGCCCACAGTCCGGCAGGTGGCATTTGTATGGACGCTCGCCTGCAACAAAGGAATCGGTTCAGTGATTGCTCGAACTTTGATATTTCCCAAATTTGCCTTGAGCTGAATCTTTTTTAAGTAATTGTTTTACTACTGGACGAGTGGGGTTTTCAGATGGAGCCGAGTGTTTGAGTTGTCATAAATATATATATATTTTAAGAATACTAGATAAATTCGAATTGATTTTTTTTAACATTATGAGATGAATAGAATATATTTAATGAATGTCATACATTTGTTGTATTTATCGTGCATCGGCTTAAGTCCCTTTATCTGTGAATCGCCCCTGTAGATATCTGGGTTATGGGATTAAAAAAACCCCGTTTTAAAAGAGTTTAAAACGAGAAATATCTTTTTTTCATATTCCAATATGACTTGCTTTACATTTCGTAATAAAGCATTATAAAGTGTAATAAATAAAAGATGTTATAGGTAACTATGAGTAACTATGTACACTAAGAGTGTTTTGTAAGGGAAATAATAAAAATAGTAAGAATTAAAAAAAAAATTCAAATAGGTCAGACACTGACTCGCGGGGGAGTCAAGAGTCCCCGAAATCGGCGTGTACGCATGAAGAGAGTGATGAATGTAGAAGCACGTCAGCTTTGTAAGGACAGAGATATTTGGCACTCGGTGCGCCCTGCCTACTCACTTAAAGACCTGGCGTGATGGTATAATGATTTTTTAAAAATGTAGCCATGTCTATCGATTTGTAAGTCTACAGTCATAAGTCTCGATCTCGCCGCGCTGTGTACCGCAGAACATTTGTGCAGCACTGCGAGTCTCGGGCCACAGATTGCGTAAGTACGTTCCACTTCTCAACTGAGCAGTTGTTTAAATAATGTATCATCAATTTGCTGAAGTCGCTTCATCGATGTTTGTGGTGAACATTTTTTTTTATATTGTTAGGATTTTTTATGTTGTAGTTTTTTTAACTGATTATAACCGGGATAAGTACATTTATGGCATTATTTGATTTTTGATATTTTATTAGGCCTTTAAAATGAACAATACTTGTTATGCTATTTCCACGGGAAGTTACATTTAGCTGATTGGTATGATCCTATTTTAAATCAGTTACAGGATATTAAAGAAAATATCCATTAATTAATTACTGTATTTACAAACGAAAGTTCATTGATGCGGAAACAAGTTTAATAATTTTCTCCAATAGAATTTAATATTGAATAATTTTTATGATTTACATTTACCTTCAAATACATTCAAGAATTTAAATTTGAGAATTCCTGATTCGAAAAATGAAAATTTGAAATTCGAACAATGGTGTTCCATTTTCAAATCCTAACGGTTATGTGCGTTTTTACATCTCGTCGTCTTTTTCTCGCCCGAGCCGACGGAACCCGTTTGTTTGCTTTGTAACCACACTTCCTACGTGCAACCACAGGTCGCATCTCGTATTAATCACCATTTTAACTCATTAATGAACCCAATACCGTATTAATTGGAATTACCTTTGCACTGTGTGATCATTATTATTATTACTTCATACCGTTTATTTAAATTTAGAACTGTGTATACGTCATCATTGAAATGGCGGTTTTGAATTTCGAACATTAGCATAAAGGACCATTTAAAAAAAAAGCAATTCCACTTTTTTTTAGAATATCTCCAAGAAATCTCGAGAACAACGTACATAGAGAGATTATATGACTATTAAATTAGGCGTGAAAAATTATCATAAGTCTTTTGATCTGTTTGTGTAGAATTATGAGGATACGCGCATTCATATGCACTCCAGAGATGAATGAACTCTTAACAATTTTATATGATTTTTATCGACGAACTGGACTATGGAGGCTACGACTGCCAATTACATTAAGTGGCTTGTTCTCATAAAACTAATACAAATTATTAACTAAAGATGAATTGCTACAAAATTGAGTACCTGCAGAAGAACATAATTGGCAACTAAACATCTTTCCCATAAGAGGTTATTGTCATAAATGTCTATAAATAAATGTCTGTAAATACGTGTGTGCGAATAAGCAAATCTTGTGCTCTATAAAGTTGTTTTACAACGTTAACTACAGTAATTATTACGCAACGAATCATTACTGCCTCCGAAAAGTAATGGCTCATTCTAAATTTGTTTTTTTTTTGATACGAAAAAAATTTTCAGCCAATATATCACGGTGAGCGTACATAAACGCGAGGTCATCGACCGTTTAAAAAGTACAAAAGAATAAAATAAAATCGAAATTGGAACACGATTACGTAACGAAGGTCAAGGACCTGGCAGTCACCGAGACCTAAATGGCGCCAAAAATCTCAACCGCGACCTAACCCAACCGAACGGAGCGGACCATTTTTAAAATAAGACCATAATAAAACGAATGCATACTTTTAGCCTGTACGCCAAGCAAATGCATAGGTCATTGAACGCACGCACACTAGCACACACTCACACGCTCACACATGCGCGATGCCCAGTGTGGTACGGCCCTTGCGTTCGCGTGTGGTTGTGTTTTTGCATGTTTGTGAAGAATGCGTATGCACACGCGGGCATTCGTAAGCAAAAGATATTGTAGAATTATTTCCTAGATGCGACCAGATATATGGCCAGTGCGTTTGACACAGCATGGAAATATTACTATGGGCGATTGGTCCTAACGGTCTTTGGTATTACGCTTACTATTTTACGAGTTTAGTAAAAGTTGGTAAATTATCGGGACCATTTATATGGGGTGCGGCCAAAGCGATCGCTGCTTTATCTTGAGTTATTTGGTTGTATCATTAGTTATTACATTTCCAATGACCCATTAATGTAATAACATTTTTAGATATATGCTATTCAATTAATTCACTATTACAAGGCAATATTGTATTATATTAACATTTTAAATACGGATAAAAATAATTGGTAAAAGAACGGCTTTAATTACGGTAACAGGAAATAAACCGGCTAACAACGAAAATTTGTCTCGGTAAGTAAGTTAAAGTTTTGAATCAATTAAAACGTGTGTAATTATACTATTCCATCCTTTTATCTCTGAATAGTTAGTAAAATTAATTAATAATAATAATTTTAAACTCGTTCCGTGTTATATCAATCAACGGCCTACCATCTATCTCTTGATCGGATTACCGTAAAACGATACTCATTATGAAACTGGACCATATCTGTTCTGTTTCTAAATATAAAAGTTATAATGTTGTTACAATAGTACGCGTGTTGGTAACGTTACAATTTGTTACCTACTGACAAGTGACAATAAGCGCGTTCGATTCACAATTCAAATTTAAAAATGGAATCAAAAGAATGTTTTCTTTTTTACTGTCACTCTTTTATTAACTGCTATTTTTTATGTTCCATTTATTACAATTTTATTGCTGATTTGACAAACCATATAGGTACTGACATAAATTGTAATTTGAATATTTATTTTCTCATTACATTTTGCATATGACCGTAATAAGAAACGTTAAGTCAGTGACATTACAATGCAAATGATGTGAAAGTTATTTTAGCATCCCTTAAGTTATCTTTACGAGTGCTAAGCAAAGATCGTCTATCTGTATTCTGCCAAGTCATTAGAAAGTTATATATTTCGTTCGTTGTACAGTTTTGTGCAAGAGGAAAATATAGCTATTGTGTTAACTGCAAGAGATGTGTTGAATGAGAAAATAAATTAGTAAAATTGACACACAAGTGTCAGACGCTCCCGCCATTTCTAATCGTGCCATTTCTCTCATCTACGCACATACTATCTAAAAAGATCTCCGCAGAGCACAGATTAAATCTTGTCCATGGCAAATATTTCTTCCGGGTTCACCGTTCTCTATACTATTGTAGCCAAGCAACCATTTTTCAAGCTATACAACCTACGCGTAAAAGCGACCGACGTAACTTGAGCCCTCGTTTCGATCATAAATACCCCGGAACGGTCTGTAATGTCAAAGATGAAAGAGACGCGGCGGTTCAGAGTTGAGTGGCCAGTGTTGACTATGGTTATTTTTGTTATTTCTCTATGAATAAATGTAGAGAAGGGAAAGGCGTTTGCCTTAGCACAGTTTGAACGATGCACGTTGGTTAAAGGATGGTATCTACTCAGATTGTAATAATATTTATCGGTTTTAATTCGCGCGGGAATATCGAAAATGTATTTAGAATTTCTGCAAGCTGGTAGTTCGACATTTAAAATTCATACGTACGTCATAATTATTAATTGAACATTTGAATTTAGAATCTTTTCCAATTGGAATATTTTAAATATCCAAACATTCCAATTGTGAATTGGCATTGTTATGTTATTACAAAATGGTTACGTTTCTTTTTAAGCATTAACCAAATTAATAAAAAAAAAATACAAATATGTATGTACTGTCCAGTGTGAAGAAATTAGAAGAACAATGTCGCAATCTTTTTATCTTTAAGTAATTCCAACAGTAAATAGATAGCGTCCATTGACAGCGACAGATAAAATATTTCCCAAAGGTCTCCAATTGGAATGCGTGTTCGCACCCTATTTACGGAACTATTGATTATGTCCCGTAACTTTGTTGATTGATAATAGCTTTTAAATAACCTTTTGTTAAGTGCAACAGGAGGAGAAAAAGGTTTAATTGGATAACGGATATAGATTGTGTCCATTTTGTTCGATGTTGTTTATTAAACGGTTGAAATTACAATCATTATAACTATCGATGTTCATTCGAATCGTCCCATTGAATAAGTATCGATTGAAATAAAATTTATTCAGTTTATTTGGCATTAGGTAAATGTAATTTTAATGGATAAATAAATTGGGCAGTATTTCAAATACGTTTAGAAAAAATATAGAATTCGCAATTACAATTTGAATATCGAACTGCAGTACGTTATAACTTTTTTGGGTTTAATTTCGTATAGTTCAGATTATGTCAGTTAGTTTTGTAATTTGAATAATTCTATTGCTTAATTCAGGTGTTTATTATACACATATTCCCTTTAAATGGACATTTAATAAAAGGGCATTTTATTCTGTGCGAGCGTTACAGCATATTTTTGCCGTTAAGCAGCGGTGCTCATGCTGCTACGGCATTTACAGGGTGCGATTGGCAAAACGCCAGATTAACAGTGTTTGAGGCATTAGGCCACTTAGGCCTCGGGGGTAGAGACGCATATATTATTGTAGGCCTGAGATACGGTTTCATACATTTCCGAGGAAACTATAAACTTATAAATGTGGTGATTATTTGACTGCATCACAAAGCAAGATTGTCGATACGCTATTTCGTCCCACAGCTGGGCACGGATATCTATAATCAATGATAGATAGTGATATATACTTCACCACGCTGCTTTAATTCTATGCCGTGAGAACGAATATAAACGAACACTGTCCATTTATAAAATATTATCTTTAATATTACGTTTACTTTGAAAGCTATTGTTTCATTTTTGTTTAATAGATTTATTTTAGAAAGCTAAGAACGCCGGCCCACGCTGAAGTGGAAAGGCAGGCGTGTACGGGGAAGCACTTTTGTATGTAAATCCAGTGCGTAGGCTTCACTCTGCCGAGAACCTAGATTCCGATAGCTGTTCTAGCTTTATTTGAACGCAGCTAAAAGTTTTCAGTATTTGTCCCTCTTAAATTGAACGCGTCACATAAATGTAGAGTTATATTTGTTTTATGTATCTGTACAGTGTATACATGGAATCAATTTTAAAATAAGTACAAAAGAATGTCATGTTCGAATTTGATTCGAAATTTGAAAACACGATTTACAGCGTAATAGCCATTATTTTTTTTCCTTTTTGCAAGTTAAAAGTGGACAGGTAAATTTTTTGGTTATGATTTTTTAGTATTAAAATTACTTTTCATTAATTAATAATAGTGCGCTCTAATTACATTTCACATTTCTGTTATTAGTAGTGCACCCTGACTATGTTTTTACTATATTTAGGTACTATTTCTGCTGATTGTCCATAGGAAATATATTATAAGCGATAATACCGCCAAATTATATTGTCCAAAATGTATTTGTCTTGTCTATTTATTTCAAAAATTAAAAGCCAAAGTTCATAACTCTTAAAAAAAAATTGTTTTTAACATTAAACTCTATTTTACAATGTAAACACACCAGCATGGCTTAAGTTGTATAATGCGCAAAACTTGTGTTAATCTGCATATTTTGGCCAGCGTGGTCGACAATGGACGTAGTCTTTCTCATTTCAAGAGGGGACTGCGTCCAATAATGGAATGATAGACTAAATAGGATAGGCTTGATGATGCAACATATCTTTCAGCTAATTATGTTAAGGATAACTCATGTTTCTAAAGAAAATAGCTTCCGTTCAATCGACTTTAGAAAAGAATTAATCCTTAATGGATGTAAGGGTAATTGGAAAAATTACACTTTATTCGATTTTTAGTTTCATCAAAATCGGTTCAGACTTGATAGCATAACGGAAATACAGATAATTTCTCAGTATACTAATGCATTTTACCTATATATGTATAATAAGTAATAAAAGTACGGACCAAATTTGGATACCCAGATTACAAGAATCATTCACCCGGCCAATACCTATGTTTTACAATACATTTTTATTTTACCGTTTTTTTCACCTAAAATAGACATATAATGAAAAAAAAAAAATAACTTTTTGCAATTACGTCTTCTCTAAATGTTTTTAAAAACATTAAAAAAAAATATTGCATTTGTAAAAAAAAATCCTGGCAAAATACAAATTCGCAATTTAAAAGTAATTTCATATTTTCCACTCTGTTGCCGGTCGCACGTCGATTTTAAAACGACTGCCGGCGGCGCGGCTCGAATTTATTTTTGAATTTGGAACGCACCGCCATTTTGACTTGTACATACGAATAATTCTTGCATGTTTTCCAGTGATAATAACCCGTGTGATTTAGCTTTGCACTGATTGATGATCCCACCGGCTAATTTTGCGGTATTTTGTCATATACCACGTACAAACGCCAACTGATGATATATTCACATATTATTTGTCGTAACGGAATATTTTATCATCAACGATGATAATTTCGAATTCGGAAATAAAAGTAAATGACAACGAATCGCCTGTTTAATTGATTGTTGAAAATCTTGATTAGTGTCATTGTTAATAGGTATAGAATTGATGAAGTACCTACCAACGAGCGGCGGCTGTGCCTGTGGGCACAACGCCGACTAAACAATGCTCTATGTAGGTTGCAACATACATTAAATGTACCCAGCAATTATTATTTTACCTACAAACGCTGTCTAACACACTAAAACCGCAAGTAATTTATTCAAATAAATTGTAGGTAGGTACGTATACCATTACTTTAACACGCAATGCGTTAGTAATTATAATTTGGAACGCACCAGCATATAGTAAAGCGTTGAAATACATAGCATTAATATTTCATTAATCAAACCGATCGGAAATTTAAATTATTGGGCCTGAAATTGTGCAGGCTCGCATGGCGAGTGCATGCCCCGCGCGTGGGGTCGCGGGGGGCGACACCCGCGTGGGGGCGGGCGGGGGCGACGGGGTGGGGTCACGCACTCCCCAACTATCGACTGCCACCCCGGCCCCCAACTATTTGGGGGAGGCGGCGGGCATGAAAAAAATATAATAGTATTCCACCTGCGTCGAGCGGGCGAAATTTGTCCAATATTGACGTGTCGCTAAATGTATGCATAATGTCCGCCATTTTGTTCAATTTAATAAGCGAGTTATGGCGATGTTCGTGGCGCTTTGTGCGTTCGAACTCCTCTCGAATCGCAGGTAACAGAATAAAAATTACTTTGTAAGAATGGCGAAGTTAATAAGATGCAATAAGACCGTTCCTCCGAGCGCCCCTTCCCACGGTGTAACAAAGTTTTATTCCGAACGGATTCCTTATTTTTCCGAGTGCTATTTTTTTTTTAATTTTCACCGCGGTGCTATCTCGCGAATGCTTCAGTGGTCAAATAAAAACTTAAAGGAGTTTTCGACGAACAACGAAACCTATGGAGTCTTTTGTGCGACCACAATCTTATATTTAGAAAATATTTCATGCAAAAAAAAACTATAACGCCTCATAATATTTCAGTAACTACATATCTTAATAATATGTTTCTCTAAAACGTAATATGCCGCCAACAAGTTACATATTACAGGCTTTAACCGAAAATATTTTTTACACTTATCCCCACTGTAAACAGTCCTTTTCTATACAATACGAAACATATCAAATCGAGATCATACCAGACTACAACAGTCTGCAAACCGGTGCGAGCGTTGCATACACAACATCTATATGTTACTACAATGCAGCACAATTGCTTATACGGACAGACGGACGGCACTGCCTACGAAGGGTGAATGGGATCGAATTGAGCTTCCCAAAATCAGTTAAAGGTTGTAACTCTGGCCTGTAAAAGTTTGATATAGAGGCACTTAGTGAAAGACAACACCAGGTAAAGGAAAACCTCTCGATCAAAAAGCCTGGGGCTGAAGAAAGTGGCGTTGTAACTAACATATTGTTTTATTCGTTACTAGCTTTTGCCCGTGACTTCCTCCCGTGCATATATGATTATACAAATGTTATTATACATATAAACCTTCCTCTTCAATCACTCTATCTATTAAAAAACCGCATCAAACTCTGTTGCGTAGTTTCAAAGATCTAAGCATACATAAAGCGAAAGCGACTTTGTTTTATGCTATGTAGCGATGAGGGACATGTATATCCTTTTATAATGTGCTATCTTTGATATGCAATAATCACTTAGCAATTGATAATGTGCATACTTGCTAGCGATATAAAATAACATGAAGAAGGATATTAAAAAGCAGATATAAATACAAGTGAATTAATGTGAATGAGTTGGGACGCTTCAGAAGATTTCCTGCGTTTAAACTCGAATTATGTTCACTAGTGTTTATTTAAAGTTATTTTGGATTTTATTGTAGAAATATATGAAATTTTACGTTAATTAAGTAGTCCTGAGTATAAAAACCTATATTAATTTCATCAGGCAGAAGGAAAATGTAATTTAAGCGACGACACTTATATTGACGACAAATAAAATAACATTTTTTATTCGCCAAATAATGTCTTGTAATTGAAAAATATATACATTCCGAGCTCCATGCCATTGCTGTTCCAAACAGTCAAGTTAAGAAAGATAGCTAGCCAACTCCTGAAAAGGGTACACGGTTCTAGAGGAGTAAAAAGATTCAAGCGGGCGGAGGAAAACGGAGAAAAGAAAGGAAAAGAAAAAAAAGAAATAAGCGTTCTGTGCCGAGAAAAATGCAAAAGGAACAAAACTAGTTGGCAAGTTTTCCCAAACTTGTTCCAGGGTTGCCGCTAACGACTTTTCCACTTAGTTTCCGCGTTATCTTAATGTGTAGTTTGCGATTTTTTTTACACTACAGCGCACTTTGGTCCGGTTAAATCTGGTTTTTCGAATGCGATTGTAACCGGTTTTAACTAGTTTCAATTATACTGCTTCCGTTAACGATTTCGCTTATTGGAAATATGATTTCCTCATAATTCGTTCGTACTGATTGTTATTGCTTCATTAAAATTTAAACATAGTGAGGAAACCTGCACACCTTAGAATTGGGCTAGAAATTACGTCTATTTCTGGCAACAAATAAGAAAACATATCGTGCAGTATTATAATAAATAATGCTATTTATTTTTATTTATAAATATTTCGACAGTTCTCTTAGGTTAGTGGTTAAACCTGACTGTTAAACCGCAGGTCGTGGATACAATTCCCAGAGACATTTGTGTGATGAGCACATTTGATTGTTCTGTCTGTGTGTAATAAAACTAAATATATAAGTAAGTAATATGCAGACTGTACATATATATTTATCTGTATCAGCTGTCCGGTTCCCATAACGCAGGCATTTATTGCGTAATTGGGAATCAGATAGCCCTATGTGAAATTGTCCCAATTATTATAATATCTTGAAACTCACACTAGATTCTAAGTTAAGCCTACCTACCTGATCCCAAGTTTAAGAAATATATGTATGATATATACATTGTTACATACCTACATATGTGTAATATAGATAATTTTATACTGGACTAAAAGTAATCCATTCAACCGAGTTTGAAGCATAAACTAATCTTTATCTCTCTTCTCTAAACTTGAGCAACGGTTTATGGATATGCAGTGATTTGTATTTTTGAATTTGGAATAGTAATATTTATTGTAATTTTAAATTTGGAATAGTAATATTTATTGTATTTTTAAATTTGGAATAGTAATATTTACTGTATTTTTAAATTTGGAATAGTAATATTTATTGTAATTTTAAATTTGGAATTGGAATAGTGATATATTTAATATTCCATTTTAACCGTTACTGCAATGTGAACTGTCGCTAATAGTGAGTAGGTTACATTTGAAGCAATATATTGAAAGTTACCTGCCCTCAGCCCTGGAGACGAAGACATCGGGAACGGCGGATCGTGTCTGCGAGTCTACAATTATTATCGTTCCCGGAGTCTGCACTTTGACTTCATCCGAAAAGACATTTACCATCCGTTCGACGATTTGAAAAATTCAGATCCAGTTCCGATGGAGCATTCAAGATTTGTTTCACAATGAATATTTTAAAGTTGGATGAAAGTTGAGTTTAACATTTAAGTGGTAGTGATCAAGATTTTTTAAGTCTAGTCATGATATGTTTTGTTTTTATTCTTTCAATGTTTCACACGGGTCTCTCACAGTGAGGTATTAGGCCATAGTCTACCACGCTGACCAAATGCGGATTGGCAGACTGTATACTCCTCAGAAAATATACACCTTACAATATCTCTAAGATGTACAACAAACAGACAGATAAACAGTTCAAGAATTAGTCTTTTGTTGTAAGTACTTACATATCGTAAGCATTTACTAAACAGCTGTTATTTTAACATTCCCACAGACATTTCAATTTTGTTAGTAGACTAGCTGTACCCGCGACTTCGTCGGCGTTTGAATTTAATAAAAAAACCGTTGTGTTTTATGTAATTATACAATAAACGTAGCCTAAGTTACTCCTTATTGCATCAGCTGTCTGTCATTGAAATTTCAAAATTTTCCTCGTCAAAATCGGTCCAGCCGTTCCAGCGATTAGCCGGTACAAACAGACAGACGAAAATTGTAAAAAAATGCTATTTTTATATATGTACCGTGTACATACATATGCATTTAGTAAAAAGCGGCTATTTTAATATTACAAACAGATACTCCAATTTTACTTATTTTTAAGTATAGATCAATTGAAACCAACATAACAATCCTTAGAGCGTCACTTGGATACAAAACCAATTGCATTAAAATCCCGCATCTGTTAATGGAATGGAACGATTCCAACCGTTGACCGTTGAGACAAACTGTAACATAATACTCGTTCAAATATCACATTCGAAATTAACCCTCCAACAATTTTTTTTGTTTTTATCCGGAACCATTATTCGTTAACCCTTCGATTACCTGCTCGGTGCGAGAGGGTCCGGTGTGTCAATCTGCATTAATTTTTTTTTCTTTTACCGTTTAATTACTATTTCTATAGTTTTGAAACGGGTTAATAATATGAGAAACAACGGCTGGGAATGATAAAAATGTCTTTTGAGAGGTATATTTTTTATAAATGTATGTTTAGGTAAATTTTGTTATGCCTTGAGAGTATTAATGTATGCAAGGCGCCATTACTGCTAGCTATTCTTGAAAAACGTAGCTTGAAAATAAAGAAACACTATTATAAAGCTAAATAAAAACCCTTAACATAATTTATAGCAGTTGCTTTCAAAAGAACATAACATTCGATATTCACTCCATATATTTGATAGCATTAGCACTGAGTTACAAATAATAATTTGCATGTAAAAATGAAATTATTATTGGACGTCACCGAGACACGACCGTTGCGAAACACAAAGGAATAACAATAATAACGATAGCAAACCGTAAAATTTTATCGCATTGTTCGTCGGGGTCCAAAGCTTGCAACTTAAGGGTTGTGACCTTACTCTTTCAAACAAAGAATTCTGGACAATGACCCGCAAAAAAAATGGCCCGCAGCTGTCCATAGGCATTTGTTAGCCAATATCACCCGAAATAATAGTTCCGACACCATTATTATGTAAATTTTCACTCTTTCATTTTATCACAGGTACGAAACATCTTCCGGGGGCCATTGTGTCCGAGCCCTATGTTTGCGGAGTCATTTTTGACGGGGCAAAGGAAGGGTTGAATTGTTTTTTTTTCTTCGGAAATCGTTGACCGGCTGTGTCGTGGCTAATTTGATGAATTGCGTTGCATATGGCATTTGTTATTATTTCGGGAATTAAATAGAGCGTTACTATTATTATTAAGTAATAAAGTCGATGAACGATGAACTACTGATGATTTTTTAATCAACGATAATGAGATATCATTTTTGGTATGGTTAATATTTCCACACGAGTTTTGTTGCAAGAATTATAAAGAGAGTAATAAAAAAAATGTTGTTACATTGAATTGGAATAAGTTCATCTATTATTGAACAGGCTGAATAGAATGACGAATTAAAAAGAAATCCCGACGGATCTGTCAAAACAATTGGCGCCAAAACGTTCCGTCCAATTAAAATGCAGCGCGATCATCCCCACATTCGATTGTTCGAAAATTGAATTTTAATCACCGATTCTTTCCTTACAATGGCGGATTCTGAGGAATGCCAAAAAATAGGGAAAATGGCGAAAATTGCTTTCGTTCAGAAATGGGTTCGATTTATTCGGGATTGAAAGGAGCGAAGAGCAATTATCTCGAGTATCTTTTGAGTTCAAATTAAGTGAAAAAACTTAGGCGCGTTTTTCGCTTGTTAGGGCGGAGGTCAAAGAAGACGAATTTCTTTGGCTATACTTTTCATTGAAGGGTGACTAGGGCATTATTGTGCTTATGATTTTCAAATCACTCTGTGTTAAATAACATTATATAGACATTATAGGTACAGTAAAATGTTCGCAATATTTGCTTTACGGGCAATTATCAACCGACGCAGACATATCAACGCACGTAATTAAATATACTTTACTCGCAAACATCAGAATCCAGGGCTGTCGAAGCTTGAAACATAAAAAAAAAAACTAGCTCTGTCCGTTCGTTAGAAACCGGCCAGTGTTAGGAGATATGCATTATGTTATTATAGGCATCAAAAGTTGCATCAGCCGCCGGTTAACGGGAACGTGCCATACCGCTCCGGACTGGTTGCAACCTACCTACGTGTACCTGTACAGAGAGCAGAGCGAGCTTTGCGTATGTATGGCCTGGACGCAATCGGTGTTTGAACATTAAACTTAACATTTCTAAATTGTTCACTTTCATTTGTTTTAAGACGAAAGGTACTGAACTGTTAGCCGTGCGTACAATTCAAAATTTAGATAACAAACGAGAGTGGCTACTAATTACTATTTAAAAACACACGACTTTTATCGACACATTTATATTTACTAATGATATTTAAAGTCACAGATAATAATCGTTTACAAAATTAAGTTTATATATATTATTTTTTTGTTTTTAGTTGTCAATATCACACATTTTTCTAAGTTTCTCCTAATTAAAACGTACGTTCACGTAAAATATAATAATTGACTGAATAGGTATGTATTCGCTGTAATTTCAGATTTAAAAAAAATGTATCTGAATTACCTAAAAGCAGTTCCAAATTCGAATTTTAAAACAGTTGCTTAATATGTATAACAAGTTCCAAATTCAAAATTTAAAACGTATCATACCGAATGATATGTCGGTTTCAGAATTCATAGGCACAAAGTGAAAACCGTGTAATGTGTAATATGTACAAGGCTAAGATACATTCCGTTAGAAGTGTAACGCAGTTCGGTTGCGTGCCGTCTTGACCTTTGGGACGAGGGTTAACTTGTTTATGGCTAAATACCACTGGCAACCACACCTCGATTTGTCTATGCGTCGAAATTTCAGATAATGAACTTAATAACGTGCAATTAATAAATTATTGAAGTTTATCGCGTACTATCCCTTTCTAATCTTCTATCGTACATATATCGAATGCGTTTAGCAAAAACATTAGAACATAATAGCTAAAACAATTAAGTACAATGTTTTTGTTAAAGGAAATTGAATATAACGCATTGCACGTTTAAAACAATTGGTACGTTTAAAACGAAAAGTATTTACCAACAAAACGACAAATGCCGGTAAATGAAATTATAATTTTAAAACATTATTTTTGATTAAGGAAAACAAGTAATTTAATGCAAGTTTTAACCAACATTTAAAATTATGTAAAAGCAACACGTGGGTTTTCGCAACCATTTTTAATCATTCGAAATTTAAAAATGTGCCCGTTGTGATACCCCATTTTTTTTTCTGTATTAACAATTTGCATGTCACAATAATGGCTGAACACATTAAATCCATTGTCTTTTCGCTCGCTGTAATTAAATTAAAAAGTAAGAGGAACAACACGCAATCCTATTCTTTGTTGCTAATTAAAGAAACGGCTTTGGAAGAATGAGAGCGCGCTAAGTAGCAAGTTGCGAGTTTGAAAAAAGAAATAAAAAGAATTCACGTAGGCAGTGGTTTCACCAGTGCGAAATACCGAACGATAATCGCTAAATAATTAATAAGTAAATTGATTTAACTTCTATTTTGGTAATAGAAGAATCCTGTCAAGAATATAAATATTCTTAGCTCTGATATGTGGTGGCAGATTATAAAATGTTAAGTCATCTTGAGCAAAGCACGGTGGATTTATAACAGATGACCGCAGTTAAAAAAAATATAGCCTCCGTGATTTGGAGTTGATGTTGAATACTAAAATTATTATTGTACCATTACGCCAAGTCTCTGATCGGGGTAGGCAGAGTGCACAGAGAATCAAT
>DWDX01000262.1:0-31056 GCA_018245675.1 Agara michaeli
GATTAGAAAAATCCAACAGTACCCGACCCGGGATTTGAACCCAGGACCTCCCGATCGGCAGTCGCGCTAGCAACCGCTCGATCAACGAGGCAGTCAAACATTTCCTTAACAATTACGCGGAATTTGTTTGCTACAGCTAGCTGCGTTTTCGACTGTTTGAGTACAAACAAATATTCGTGTAGATGATAATTAAGCGCTTTGGCTTCATTAATATGAGAGCTGACATTACAATCGTAATCTATTTACTTACAAAGTGCTTTATAATCGATAACAAGCAGATTGTAAAAATAAATAACAGTTTGCATGTAGCTATTAGTAGATAGATAATCCTCGAATAATCTTCGAGTAATAGTCCGTCAGTCGGAATGGACTTACGATTGACATTTTTAATAACTAGTCTTTCATTATTATATCATATCAGGTACTTACCTGATCTAATTTCTGAAACAATACAACAGTAGCAGCAAATAGTGGCTCTAATGTAGTAGGATAATGCCGGTAGCATTCAACACATATAACTTATCCAATAAAGTTACAGCAAACATTCTACTTAAGTAGAAATGCTATACGTATTTGCACAAACGAAACGAAATAACCCGTCAATATATTCCGCGCGCAATTTCTCTGGCGACTGTGGGTTTAGCCGTGCCAGTTGCTACTTGGTTGTAACGCTTCACGTGGTAAGTATTAACTGAATTACGTCCCAGTTCATTTCACCTTATTACAAGTGGATGTTTTAAAAACTGTATACCTACTCTGAACGGGATCCTCGTTTCACTCAGTATGAGTTAAACGAACACTTTGTATAATATATGCCATTTCATTATTTCACCTCCAAGCAACGTAAATAGTTAATTTTACAATATTTTATGGAGGCAAACATCATGTGCTGGTGCTGTTGCGTGTGTTTATCTATTAATTAAAACAACTCGCTCTATATCATGACATTTGGTAGGTGTGGTTTCGTGTGGCTCTACATTAGTTGGCGACATGCTGGATTCTATGAAAGTGTATGTAGATTATCAGTTTATGAAAATTTCTTTCACGGATATTATATTTGAAAAGGACAGATGCACATACATATATTCAATACCTGCTTTCATAGTAGAAGTATATGAACATAAAACGGAGTAAATTGTTATATTCTCGGAGAAAATTTGTCGGCAACTGTGCGGCGTAACTTCGTTATTGACGAAATACATACTACGCAGGTAGAGAGTGTTCCTTGGATATGTCGATTGAGAAGCGGGTTGACGTACTTTATCGAAGCTGAATAATAATAAAATTTTTAATATTGCAATACGTTAATATTGGTTCGTTAATATGCTCTAATAATTCTAAAATGTACAACTCTCAGAACAGTTCAGAACGCTTTTTCCGCCTGAAAAGTGTAACATCCATTAAGGGCCGGAGACAATCAAACAAACATTGCTTAGAATCTTTAAGAATTGAAAACAAATCGTCCGATTTATTTGAAGAAATTCACGGCGCTTCTCGGCTACATAAAGTCAGAATTACATTAGTTTCTCACGCTGTTTCGTAAAAGCAGATGCAAATATAAGACAGGACGTCTTCATATGTAGGTACCTCATCGGTTGACAGCTCGCTATATCCTCAGAACAATCTCGAGCCAGTTACTTCCCGAATGTTCTCTGGATTACGGCGGTTGTTGTTTCGCTTTATTGAAAACCTTGATGACAGACTTCGCTATCTCGCAAAAGCTCGGTACTCTTAGTCTTTGCATTTTAAACATCGCGCCGGTAGCAAAGAGAATATGTAATGCAAGTAACACACTACCTACTTGTATTTGAAATTGGCTGAAAAAAATTTCGAGATTCGTTTTATACATATAAGATTTATAGATTCAGTGACTCCTTGAAAAAGTACGAAAAAATTAAGCAAGAAAAAATACTATAAAGATAAGTACAGAAATTAGTGGACAATTCAACAGACTTATACTATTACTTGTAAGAAAAAAGGGGCACAGTAAGCTACTTTGTGTATAAGTTGTACCCATTCAATTGAGTTCGTTCGAAGTCACCGGTCGGTAAAGGTCAGGTCAGGCACGCAACGTAGTTACGAGTAGGTTCACAGAGAATTCACTGCGTGATAATGAAGTAACTTTTACTACATACCCTGGTTTTATGGTTGGCTGTAAATTTCGCAGCTTATGATCCCAGTAGAGAGAAAGAGTAAAACTAGTGAAAATAATTGAATAACTGATGATTACGTTAAACTGAAGTCCCGATGTTTTTTAGTTTATACACTTCTATATATTATGAGATTTTTACTTTATGGTGGAGATCGACCGAAACAGTTTTTTCAGCCGAAACCGAAATCAAAACCGAACTTTAGACCTCGCTCTCAGTTTCGGCCGAAACCGAAAATTATTTAAATTATATTTAAACTTTTTTTTTTAAACTTCAAAATATTTTATTTTCATTTTATAATGTCGTAAACAGTGGACGGAAGTGCGGAGCAATTCTGAGCGTTTTCATTATAAACATGGATATGCCAATAAAATTGTGCAGGATTTATAAAAAGCAGCACGATAATTGACGAACACTCGAGTTTCGGTGCGGCCGAAAGTTTCGGCCATTTTCTGGCCGAAACCGAAACTAGAGGCCGAAAGTAGATTTCTTGGCCGAAACCGAACTTTCGGTCGGTCATTACTTTATAGCTACCTGAATAAGTATATGTAGGAGTAAAATTCTCAAATATAATAATACCCGAATCATTCCTTTACTCTTGGATTCGTGCATCTTCACTAAATACAATAAAATGTTGTAACCAAAATAAAAATATTATATTTAATATTGGAAAAGAAATGGTATCATCATCAGACATAATTGTCGGAGAAAAATGACTAAATATTAAGCTGGTCTTCCCCTAGAGTAGTGACAGTGGCGGAAATCTTGGCAACTTAAGCCACTACACGCCGCTCTATCATTAGTAACAGGCTTGACTCTTGGCACTGTGTTATGACATGAGTCTACTTGGTAACTGTGGGTCCGACTATGATGAACGTCATCGATTAATAATGTGATGATAGTTAACGTAACATATGCGATCGTTCGAAGAATATCGGTTACTGTTGAGAAATTTTAGTATAAAACACTTTTAATTAATCGTTGAATGGCTTTCAAAATCTTTAACGTCAAAGGAAAATAAATGTACGAACATGTTCCGAGAATTTGTAAAGTTTATATAATAAATTAGTTAAACGCAGCGCAAATTTATAGCTCTACGAACTTGTATGTATTTAGTGGCAAAGCGATTAAAGCGGCAATCTTGGTAGCGTTAAAAGACTGAATTTAAATATTCATAAATGAGCTTAAATTTCAGTCTAGCAGTACTAGGTATAAGTAGCACTTGGAAGCGGAATTTGGCAAGAGTAACTTGTGCCATTTAGATTTTACTCGTATAGACCTTTATTACTTCAGTGCTGCTTGTGATAAGAAAGGCCCAAATTTTCCAAAAAGTTCGTTAATGTTTATGAAATTCTAAAATAAATATACATGACTTGAGATCGCAAGTGTAAAGTAAATCATCAGGTCTATGGAGTTTTGGAATTAAGCAACAGACAATTTTATGGATGCTTTGTTTTCATTTATACCCTGCCAATAAGAACTCTAAACTCTACTCTCTCTCTTTTGTTTAGCCTAAAATCAGACCAATGGCCCCTAGTTGATTAAAAGCCGACGAAGCAGGAATTAAACGATCCAGGGATATTACTTGCCATACACCAGAGATTGGATAGCGATACGCTAGATATATGGCCAGGTCATAAAGCCGTGCGGTAACTTTCTACCCATTTCCGGCGGCCCACTTGTGAATCGTATTTCGTGATCGTTTTATCTTTTTGTGGACGCAATGCGGCTGTGGAACGTGAAGTGACAGCGGGAGCGAGCCACTTCGCAGCTCATATATCACTTGAGCCTCTAACGGCCTGTTAACGGCCCGCCTGTCACCTCCGCATTTCAGGCGTTCGCCACTTGACGGACCATTGCCTATTGTTTACCGTTCCCCACAATCCTGGAATTCCGTATTGGCTTCACATTTTTGTGCTCCGGAAGTGTTCAAATAAAACGGAAGCTCAATCGGCACTCGTTGATATGACGGACGTGAGAATATGTCTTACAAGGAATTCGAGGCGAAACGTGAGGAGTTGAGAGAACACGGTTTTGTTAGTGGCAGGATTTGGCGCGTTTAAATTCTAGGCGCGGTATAATGTAGCCGATCTTCCTCACAAATTCACGGATTGCCGGAGGACGTGGTCGTATAAAGCGAGGATGTCGTGCACTGGGATTTATATCGACGGAAATCTCTGGTGTGTTCACACTTCACGCCTAGCGACAGACGCCAGATAAAAATGCAGCGAGCTGGAACTGTGCACGTTTTCCGCAGATTTCAACACTAAAGCCTTAATATAATGTCAGCTGGAATCCTCTGATTTTAGAGAACTAAAAGAAGCTTAAAGTATTAATGTTTTAAAGTTGTGTACCTAAGTAACTGTGCTATCTTGCGTAAGGAGGAAATTACATAATCTGTAGCAATCTTTACTAAATCGACCGATTTATATAGAAAAGACGCTTTAGGAATGATTTCCTATTAAGACATTTCGAGGTATATTACACTTACCCGTGTACATGGTGAATTTTATTGATCTTAAAATTGATCTTATTAATAGTTAATAATTAAATTTTTTTTAGAGAAAATGACAATAATTGTTTTTGAAAAGAAACTCTTAATTAACATCAGTTATAAATTATAACAAGTTGGCATCCCAAAGTCACTATGAAGCAAAAATACGATAAGATAAATACAAATGTGGCAATCATTAAAACGATATAGTAGATACCTAAATAGACGATTTTACCGTGAAGACCAACATTGATAACACTGCGTACATTTTAATGAGATCATACGCGTAAGAGCGCTCATTATACGTAAACCAAAGTACCTACTTCAGTTTATCATTGGGAATTATGTTTCAAATAATACGAAACGATACGGATGACGTTTTTATAGTATTAAATACAATAGTATGTATGTATTCATACATTGAACATTTACAATAAAGCAACAATTGCAATATCTAAACGTTCACGAGCTTGGTAAAAAACAGTGATAATCGGAGTGGAAGTTAGGTGTCAGAAGTCAAACATTGTAAAACTGCTTATTTTTAGAAGTTCCAATTTAATAGAGCAGCCGTCACATGGATAACTTTCGTTAACCTCCTATTTGAGATTAGGTAATCCATTTAGGATTTTACGACAGTAAACCCATCAAGCAAGGTTGCATTATTATTTGACATTGCATGTCAAGGTGGGATGCTATGAACACTGTACACAAGGGTACGCAGGCCGTCCATTAAAATGGAATAAAAGATTAGGTTTACGAGTATAATCAACATAACATAAACTGTAATAGGAGTAAATTCAATAAAAGGAAATATTTCATTGACCGTGCCCTAATTTTAGTTACGGGGCATGTCTGTTATGTCGCTCGGAATTGTGGCAATTACTGTCAAAACTTGAGCCATTCGCCCGTGTAATGATTGAATGGGGCGATAAACTGAACAAAATTATACGATCGAGGGAAAAGAATTCACGGAGTCCGAGTGAAACGTGACTGAATTCAGTATTCAATCAAGAACAAATCTTCCGAACAAAACAAACGGATTAGCGAAGTGGATATTACTTATATTACATTTCTTCCAACACGATAACGTCCCGATATTTCCTAGACTTGGACGATTGCCAAAAGTTGATCGAGAGAGAAAAGCGACAAGTGTAGTTTACACGTCGTTAGTTTATTACTTCTGCCGGGAATATTTAATACCACAGCCGTACCCACATGTAACAATGGAATTAGGAGAATATCACACAATTGTAAAATATATCTATCGTACATACAACGGTGAAAACACAATAATAGTAAATAAAACAATTATTTTCATGGTCTACGGTATATTAGCGTGTAACTGTTAAGATGATTATATAGTCATGCATTAGAGAAGAAAAATAAATGTGAGCGCGATTAACTCTAATACACATATATGGGCGTACATATAATATACAATATAAACACGATTGATTTTATGTAGTTACTCTTGTGGCAAAGTGTTTTCTCTATGTCCCTTTGTAATAATAAGGATATGTGCTGAAAATATCCTTCGACGCTGTTTATGATAAAAACTGTAACGAATGTTTCTTAAAATTGAACGCAAACCTTTATTACATTAACAACACTAGGGTCGTTGTGTGTATAGCGTGAGAAAAAACCGGTTGTTCGTGGTAATCAGACGAATGGTGACGTAAATATCCTTGAGACGGGGCATTCTTCGCGTTACATTTTTAAAACAACTAAATCGACGATACACGTGAACTATATATAACAGATTGTTTATGAACTTTAGCTAAAAGATTTGCCAATAGGGTGTAATCACAGTAAGAATTCTCTTATGCGCTTATCTAGAAGACTTTCGTGTCAGACATCCGAGCAGTCAGCTTTTAGCTCACAGTCAATTATCACAACGCATTGACGTCAAGCGTGAGGACAACACAGATAGAACTTGAATCTTCAATTGGACGATTGTTGTAGAAATGTAAAGACGTCTGTTTTATTAATTGCGGCTGTTAAAAAGATTGTGAATGTTTTTCAATAAATGAGAACAATGAAGAAAACTGTTTTCATAAAACATAATTGATACGATCGAATTTTAATTTTCCTATATTCATGTAGCGATAACTGATTTACTTCAACTTATCATGATGAGAAAGGTCGCTGAAAGGAGGAAGGTTGGCAGGAGAAAGAATTCGCGGTCACGGAACACCCGAGAATGGACATGAATAGCCAGCGCCGCTGAGCTGTTCTGCAGAGCTAAAAACAAGGAAGACAGTAAGAAGCCGATAGCCAACCTTTACTACTTGGTGAGGCACTATAAGAAGAAGATGATTATTATATAAATGTTCGTTAGTACATTTCCACTTCTAATACGTAAGAAACATGAATAACGCATGACGTGTAGTAATTACAGCTTCTTAATCGGTTCATTATATATAAGTCTCTTTATCTGCCTCCAAACACTCATTTTATGTACATATGTGTTACGTTTTCTGTAGTAAACCAAGTACTGACGCTGCTTAATAGGTTTTAATTTCTTAAAATTCGTAGATTTTCGCAATGTTTATATCAAACAGTATTAGAATCGTCTGACTCTGATATCTTCTAGGATCGAAACACGAGTTGTTTTCTATAATGAAATGGATGGGAAGGGGGGGAAGCGATTATCTTTACTTTTTGTAAATTAGTTACACTCGCCTTATACATTTGTTTCGTAATTCTATATTGCCTCTTTTACACGCCTACATTTAAACATCCGTTTCTTAATCAAAAGTAGATAGAGGTCACAATAGCTGGGTAGATTTAAGTGAGCATGTACTTTGAACAAATTTAATAGTCTCAACTTACCTCTATTACATTTAGGCGTATCTGTATGTACTTAAGTTCGCTACCATAATATATCCCTATATATAATGGTAACTAACGATTTACCAACGGAAAACGGATGAAAATTATCCGCCCACATTTTTCCGATACAAAACCAATGGAAATTTATCGGGATCAAAACAAAAGCGTGAAATAACAATAGCAACATTTACAGACAAATGTTGCAGGCGAACGGTTGGCTAGTTTGTTCGCTCCAAATGTTCGTGGCTTGACAAAGTGCAGCGGGACAGATTCGAATGGAACACTCCGATGATATAGTGACTTTTCTATTCAAATTGCGAACATTACTTTTAATATTGGCTTTTAAAGTGTGTAAACGCTTGCAGAAAACGTTGGCAGCGATATTTCAGTTTATGCAACCAGAAGCACTGATTGCATCGCGACTATTGTCAAATTAAGACGAGTGTTTCTATGTTTGCGGCTTATGAAAACAGTTACTATTTATTTTATTAAATTAAGACTATATTTATATCTATTTATGCCAATTACAGCGCTCGTTACCCTGAGAATGTTGCAGATTGCTGGAGATTTGTAAAATCGAGTCACACCGGGCATGGTCGGCGTTTGGACCGGGGGAACGCGAATGGCAAATTTTCACCGCTTTCTATGCTTCGGAGAAGACTTTGAACAATTGGTCTCGATTATCGTTAGGTAATCTCACTCAAATTTTACCATAAATTTTAAGTTTCGGGAAGTCAATCTGTCATAGACAAGGGTGGGTGACTATAGTTTTAATTTTAGGAAGACGTATCCTATTGTGGTCGATAGGGGGATTGATGGCATGTTATGCATTTCTAGCACAGATTTTCCGATTTGTTGCATAACGCGAACATTTACAGATTAGCCGTTCTGACCGCAACGTTAACCATATAACATAAAACTTCCGCATCGGCGATCGTACTCCATAGTCGTTCAGACTCATTGCACTGCACTGTAATGTACAGTATTCTGAACATTTTGGCGAAACGTGACTTATATCCATTCGACTCTACACAGATATTAGCGGCTGTGCTGGCGTTTTGCCATAATCGCGCCGTTGGGCATTGGCCTTCCAGATCCTAAAGGAAACATTCGCTCACATAACTAGACGTTTTTATTGCCAGTAATATCTATGTGACATGAAATAGGTCCTATATATATGATAGTAATATCCTTATCAACGGGGAATCAGATATGGATAAAAGAATAGTCATGTTATTACATTTAGTGTTTTTCAAATTTACAGTCTGTAATATAAAATTGGAAGGTGATTGATTGACTGATCCAAAGACCAAAACACACAGGTGAAACCGCTGAACCTAGAATCTAAAATTATTCAGATAAATTCTTTATATATAGCATAACTGAGTACTAAGGAATTTGATCATTCAACCCTCAAAGGGGTAAAATGGGGGACAAGGGAAATTTTAAATTTGCATACTCAGTTATTAAAACAATTAAATCATTCATGATGAAATTGTGAAGAAATGCCCGTAAACCACAAAATTATGAACCAATATACACTATCTGGATTAACATATATGGCTAATAACAGTGTCGGCTACGGTTACCTTTACGAAAGCACAATTTTCAATTAGGTTATTATATTGAATTTATTGGTTAACTGTAAGGCATTGTACTGTGGTAGAACTAAAGTATTCTATACTGAGAGTTTAAATCATTGTTGCATTGTAATAAGCCAGTCTATCTGTTATAAAAGGATGTACCACTTTAAAAGTCATTTGCCAATTTACATTGAAATAACCTTTGCATACATAGCAAATAGTAGTTATATTATATACCTATTTGTTTGAGTAGTCCCCTAATAATGTAACTCATTCCAGTTTAAGTACATAAAAACATAGGTATGTATATGCATAAACATAATATTTAAAATGTGTTTATTTATACAACTGTACATTATATTGCTGAATCAATAAATGACTTCAATACAGTATTGTGAAAAATATGTTAAGCCTTTTGCTTGATTATGTTAATTAGAATGTTACATTTATTGTTCCTTTAGATTTGAAATAACATAAACTCTATTCCAGTAATATCAATTTCCTATAAACAGTCTGGTATATCTGATGGAATAAATTGATATATAAATAGTTCTATAATAAATATCGTAGAACTAGGGTTTCGTGTGTCATTTGGGGGAATTGACATACAAAATCAAATAAAAATGGCCAAGAATAGACACTTAATGTGTTATGTTTAAATAATAAAATAATCAAAATAGAGCTTACACTATATACAATATGATATTCTGGTAATTGCAGAAATTGTATGTAAAGTAAAGCAATTTATCAATAGTTAACGTCTCCTGATTTACTTAAATGGCCGTCTACAGGCATTCAGTGTAGTTGACCTAACAGATGATTTATCACAAAACAATCCAGCATCACACTAAGCAAGTTAATTAGTTTAAGCCACATGTTATTCATAAGCACAATTACTTCCTTAGGAAGCCATTTACTTAGAATAACATAGGCTGTTTCATTGTTTATCCTTGAATACATTTATGGATCTGCAATTCTAGAAGGCTTTGTGGTAAATGTTATGAAATAGTAATCTTCCATCAATGACTTTGAAAATTATCTGCTGTGAAGTACTAGAGAGATTGTCTTATTATTAAACTTATTATTTGTTCTGTGTAGACTGTGTTTTATGAGTGTCACAGTTAGTATTTAAAGCATAGAAGTATACTGTGGCTGAACCAAAATTGAAATAACTTATAATGCTTTCAAGCAAGGGTATGCTAGATGTGGCAAAAACATATTTTTTCCACATATAACCAATGAGATTCCGCAGAACAAGCCGTTAACAGTAAAAACATAAATAGGTTATGATAATAATAACTAAAACTAAAGAGCATACACAATATTCTGGTCAAGAATTCTTTTTTCAAAAATATTGTTGATGCTATATTAACAAATGACTAGATGAAATATGTGGTGTTCCCCAATAGTGTTGGCATAGACAAACTAAAGATTGCAACCATAGACATTAATAAGTAATGTATTATACTACTTGCTAAAATACACAATAAGATAAGACATGTTTGCTATAAATTTATCCTGTTGTTTGGCTTCACTTGTAAACATGATAAAGCATGCGAAATTCCACAACTTGTGACTCATCCATTGTTAC
Organism: Agara michaeli; assembly: GCA_018245675.1. Classification (NCBI taxonomy): domain Eukaryota; kingdom Metazoa; phylum Arthropoda; class Insecta; order Lepidoptera; family Hesperiidae; genus Agara; species Agara michaeli. The sequence continues at coordinate 10,651 of DWDX01000262.1, forward strand.
AAAAAGATCAGGCAGCAATTTCCTCATTGGTTACTAGAAAAAAGTAATATCAACATGTATTGTCTATGTAGATGTCATGGGTGTGATACAATTTGTGTCACTCGTTGCACTGAGAAGGAACAATAATTTAATTTCATCAATTCTCATGGTTTTTTTTTGCATATAATTATGTAGGTAGGAGCGATTAGCTTTAGATTTTGGACCCCTCTGTGTTTCGTTTATTTAATTGATATGAAAATTAAATGAATTACTAGCAATGACAGTTTACTCTGTGTAAGAACATTCAAGAATATCTACAAGATTATCTAGATTTAACAGTACTTACAGCTAATACTCGAATAAATAAAATTCTTAATATGATTACAAATAATATATTTACAAGCATCAACAATTTTTGATTTAGTGTTTGGTTGTGGCAATACCTCCCACATTAATTAACAACCATCACCATCACCACCAACTTAATTAACATAATTTAGGCAGTCAAACAAACAATTCAATTCAATTCTATGCAAGTATTACAAAAAAAATAATATACATTATTGAAGACAGCTATAAGCGCTTACCCGTCATTAGGGAGGATAAGGGATTAAATATAAGGTTTAAGTGTTGAATGAAGAGTAAATATTGAGACAGTAACTAAAGGAAAGAATAGAACAAACATATATTATGTCCATTCCAATTCAGTAAAAGATAAATAAAGTTACTTATAAAAAATTTTGGTTTTATAACATATTTAATAATGTTTAGTTCCTTCAAATTTTTAACATAACTTCAAGCTGTTTAATAATATTTGATGCAGAGTGTAAGTAAATATTAGGATTGTTAATTAAATCCGTGATTTTTTTATACAACCTGCTACGTAAACATAAAAACAGGTTTAATTATGCGTCATTCACAAAGTGCGAATTTGTTCCGGATAATATAAAATGGGGTTAAAGTATTAAATAACTAACTTTCGATGACTGTTTACATTCACAAGAACATTTAAGTAACTGCAAATAACTCACCGTTATTAATTCTGTAAATATTTGCTTGTTCAATGTACACGAAGTTCTTTGAAGGAAGAAACTGTTCTAGCACATTTTTCCGTACAAACCTACTATACTGGCTTGCAGGCTATCAAACAAGGTCAATTTTAATCGTCGAATACAATGCGCAATTTTGTATAGCGAAGTCGAGAATCGCTAACTACTTGCGCTCTCGGTGATACACAAGTTGACATATGGTCATTTGACACTTGACTGTTGACACTTGAATATTGCGTTTAGAAACTGTATAATTAAAATATTGGCGAAACTACATATAATTATGTAAATTAATATTTAACTATGATTTAGTGAGGTGTAAATTCTGACTGGTATAGAATAATACAATACATTCATCAATGGTGGTTTGCAAAATGTTGCGAAATTCATTTTCATTGTCGAAAAGCTTTTAATTTTCATGTTAATTAGAGTATTCAGATTTCTTAAAAACACCTTATTTTTCTCCTCACTTACACAAAATGTTTAACTAACGCTGTGTTTTTATGTCACCATAAAAGTTTTCTACCGAATATATTCTAATTGCACTACTTATTTGTAAGTGCACGAAATAATAAATTAATAAAGAAACACGTATTGTAAGAATTTCTAATATTATACATAAATCATCTTACACACAAACACAGAATTAATGTTCATTGATTATTATCTAACATCAAAACCTTAATACCTACCGTGAACGAAGATGATTTTTTTAAAATTGTCTCGAATACTTAAATACAGTTTTGTTAAAATTAAAAACTTTTCGATCTCATAACATTCTAATAAGTAATCTCTGATCATCTCATTGCTAACGATGTCATTATACATCCAGTTATGGTATACGTAAACTGATTGCCAGGCGAGATGTCGAAACAGAGAACTAGATGGTAGATACTGTCGGTATTGTGGCTACGACAGGGTAAAATACGACCAATAAACGTTAGCGCAACTCGCACTTACTACGTTATTTCACAGTAATAAAACATGTTCTAGCTGAAACTGAACCGACTAATTGGCAAATACATCTCTGTCGTGGTGTTTGCAACAAGTGAGGTAAGGTAATACAGGCATTACGCTTTGTATCAAAGAAATGCATAAACATGGAGGTAAGGTAAATTTATCGGCGTTAGCCAATGAATGAATTACCTATTACTACCTATATGGCTTATGAGAGGCATTAGAAAGAATTATAAAATGTTCCAAAATGTTCCTATTTTTGCTTAAGTTTTAAAATTAGCGCAGGAGGCAAGAGGTTGAAATTAAAAAAAAAAACTATGCAACATATGGTATTATTGAACTTTTAGAACTTTTAACATTTAGACAGATAAAAACATAAAATGACCTAAAAATTTCAATTTCCGCGGAAGTAGATGTAAATCCCCGCTGTATTGGCAGGGAAAAGTTCAGAGCGAAGCTTTGCTCTCATGAGAAATTAACTGTTCCATTAGTTTTAATTCACTCGACGCCCACACGTTGTGCTTCATTATTTCCGCTATACCAAGGTGCTATACAAATATTGCCCTTGCGCTTGTGCTGTCACTACAATTAGGTTAATAATTTCCATCTATATGAGATATCTCCTAGACTTAATATAAAATTTATCAAGTTCATAAACATTTAATTTGTGCTGGCTGCCAAACTGAAAAAATGTTACCTACACTTACGTAATTAATGGATATTCATTTAATGGTATCTAATGTAGTAAATTCGAAGTACTTTGTTGGCCTCTATTTTTAATAGGTTGGCTGTCACATGCAGACTGACATGTAAGAAAAATAATTAATTAAATTAAGCAAGCGTTCAATGTATACGAATACAACGAAATACGAATACAATACAATACAGTCCAATCTTCTTAATTGTATATGAATACAATTAAGATGATTGGACTGGTTTTGGATTGGATTTAAAAAAAGGACACAATCAATAGGCTATCAAAATGCGTATAGAAAAAATCCAATAGTTCTAGGATCATCTTCAAATAGGATTTATTAGGCAATCATTATTACTATAGGCATTTATGACACTATAAGTCTTTTTCCATATTACAGTTTTTTTTAATTAATTGTTAATTTTACAACTTTTCAACCGGGGGTAATTCGAGTTAACTCGTTGCGTAGTCTACCTTCATCATCTCCAAAATTTGATTAAGGAATTTATGTAGAGCATAGTTCTTGTATGTGAAATTTCCAAAGGATTTATTTCCAAATGTTGTCGATATTGTGAAATAACCAACGTGGTGTCCTAAGCTATACCAATCAGAAAATGTAGGCGGTTTTAGTCATTTTTTGCTTAGACGACGTCAAAACATCCACAAATAATATTTCTAAGTAAAAGAAACAATCCTTTGCTAGGTCGAAATACTCGTTCGAGTGGATGGCTCTCCGCTTATTTCATTGAAACATAATGAGCAAAGGCTTCAAACGAATTAAGGCAGTATTCTTAACTAAAGGGTGGTTGTTAGGTTATGATTCATTTTTTAGCGTAAATATTATGATAACAAATTTAATAACAAGAAATAAAGCGTTGATAAGTAATTTAAATGTTGAACCTTAATTACTCGTGCATACTGCGTGTATATAAAAAGTTAGTAACCAAACCAAGAGGGAACGAAAATGATTTATTAGACCCTACAATAATACTGGGGCTTTTAAAGAAGAAACTGGAATATTAACACGGCTTTATCGGCATAAAGTTAGTAATACAGTAATAGTGGTGACAATGCAAATTATTATTTGAACTGACAAGTGTGTGGTGAAGCGCAGTAGAAAATGTATGTATATTCGCTTTAGTTCACGTTGCAGAACTTCGCGACACCGGCTAACTTGTTTACCGAACTAGATATTCAAAGGCGGCTGCAGCCACTCAAAATCGAGGAGTAAAGGAAACAGAAGTACTCTAGTTACGTAATCTTTCTTTATATCTTCGCCTTCTTGGTTATCATGGTTGCGAGTACGTGCGTTGAATATTACTTTAGTTTCAGAGCCGTTCGTGTGCTACGATACGGTCTTATGAGATTGCGAAATTAATATTAACTTCATGTAGATATATATGTCGCATGCAATATGAAAACGAAATACATACATAATTTTTATTGTCATACTTCCTTCAAAATGTAAAGAATTAAGTGTGCAATTGTGTGTATTATCAAACTTTAAATGCCCGAAAGAACATTATAGATACACTAAGTTGTGTCCGTTGCACAATGTTGTTCTTTACTATTACAACAAATGATTTTATACACGTGTTACATGCTAAGGTCAGAGGATCAAAACACTGCATTATTATTTTATCGAAAAGTAAAAACTAAGTAGATAGTTTTAATTTTAATATGCTTAATTACATACGGCATAAAACTACATAATAAAACAAAACCGTCGATATATACATACTTATATATGTATAATTCGACGGCCAGGACCAATTAGATTACCTTGTATAATAAAGTGACGAATGTAATATTATTGTTAACCTATTAATCATCAATACTTATTTGTTACTGCGCACACCTGCAGAATAAACAGTTTCATCAGAGTTGAACGAAAACCATCTAATTACGTAAACACAATAAGTAACAACTATATGTTCTTGAGTTGAATACAAAGTTATAACCTTTGTTACTAAGCTAGGTCGCTCACATTCTCAATTCCGTTCCGGCCTGCGTTATGTCTGCCTGGAGACCTGTCTATGTCACCGTCCGAGCTCGAGGCTTCACGCGGCCGCAAAGCAAATTCTAGCCGAAGTGCCGTGCTCCTAAAAGGATTGCCTATGGACGATTTGAAGTGGAATTGTGAAATCCACGTAAATGTCTCTTAAAATACACACGAAAGTGTTACACCACGGAACTGTTTCAAGGTCTTACAGTTTTAATAATAACTTCACTTAATCACCAATCTCTGTTAATCCATATTGAAGAAATGCAAAAAAGAAGTTATGCTCTAACCCTCAAATTCAAATTATTTTATTAACTGTGAGGTATGTATATACATACACTCAATGAGGGTCATATTTTAGTAATCTTACTTCGGGTTTATGCGACCTTCAGGTTATAGCAGACCGGGAGAAAAAAGCCAGCGAAAAAATGCTCCCAGACTCCCCCTACTGAATGAACTAGTATACGGGATTGGTATCCAGAATAGTTTGCAATTGTAGGAAGGAAATATATTATCACATTTTTTTTTACACGTAACAAGACATTGTAACTTTTGTAGGTTTCTTAAAAACACTCGTTAGTTAGTTAGTTAGCTTTGCTTTTAGTTTCCAGCTATATTAGTTACAAGTACAGGTGTTGAATATTACTTTTGTTTCAGCTTTGTTTGCGATCTAGCAACTGTAGTTATAGTCTTACGAGATTGCAAAATTAATATTAGTTGTGTAGTGTAGGCGTCTGGAGCGTAGGCGAAGAGAATTCGCCGGTATATGAAACACAAGAAAACATTGTTTTGCACTTTCCAAAGCACATACAAATTTCACGTTTTGATATAATGGAAATACGGGAAATTGAGATGGGATTTAGCTTTCACATAAGCATTACATAAGAAATACTATAACTAAGTAGTGGTCATTGGAGTTTTGACAGTGATTCAAAGGGCGAAAATGAGTCTTATTTCTATAAATTGTCCATCACCACGTTGGCCACTGCGACATTAAAGTACTAACTAATATTATTGTCACGTCCGCAATACTAAAAGTATACAGCTACTTTGAGAGTGTAAACCCGACGTAATACTCTGACTGGCAAGTATCTACTTTGTAGGCGAGTGTCGCTATGTTGCATAGCGATATATCGTGTTGGGCAAGCTGTCAAAGCGAACAGGCAGCGAGAACCGATATTGTCGGTATTGCATCTACGACAGGGCAAAATACGACCAATAAAACATTGGCATGTTTCGCGCTTGTGCTTACTGCCTTGTTCCCTGATTGTCTGTGGCTTGCAATTGGACACTGATTGACATACTGGCAGATTTTGTTTTAGTATCAATACGAATATGGGGAAAAACTCTTGCTTAAATATATTATCATTATTATGTTCCAAAACATAAAATATTTGCTTGTCCTATCACTGTTCAATTTTTCGTATATCGAATCGATACTAATATTATAAATGCGAAAGTGTATTTGTTTGTCTGTTGGTTTGTAGTTCCTTCACGTTAAAACGGGGCAAGGGATCGATGTAACTTGGCTGGAGATAGTTTAAGGACTGGAGTGACATAGGCAGTTATTTGCGAACAATATCTTACTCCTTATTTGAAGTATTTTTTTTATTCCACGATAAAAATGGCTAGTGCTTACATGTAAACAAAATACGCTTAAGTACTACATTTCATCAGAGTTACTTTCCATTGTAGGTTTCATTATTTTGTTCAGCCGACGGGTCAAGTACTACGTCTTTCTGTTACTTGTTACTCTTATATATGGGAGGGAAAAATCCTCTAATACCACGCTTGGAAGAGTAGCTTCGTCAAAAACAGTAGAAAACGAATATTATGTTAAACAAGGCCCTGAATATTTTGCTATTTCGTATGTTATTAAAGAGCATTAAAGGACATATTATTACAAACTTGCATACGTTTAGTTTTCTACGGGTACCTACTCTACAAGTGAACATTAAAAGTAATATAGGTATCATCAGTATTTCGATTGTATGTATTATAAAAAGGAAGTGTAATGGCAGACAGAAATTTACAGAAATTGTGGACAGGCGATAATGGGGATAAGTCCAGTTTCAGACTGGTCTGTTTCGTTTCACCCCTTTAGTACCTATTATTCAAGAAGACACTACATTTTTGTTATCACAGATACCTTTTTTGGGACGCGACTCGTGAGAATTGAGGTAGATTACAGTTTAATTCAATGAAATAAAAAAAGTGGATTTGTAAACGCTACAAATAAAGATACCATTCACAAAGCTAACTCGAAATGTATATCGCGGTAAAATAAACAGAAATCCCGTCGAAGCAAAATCGTTTTATAGAATAAAGTTACTCCAATAATTCAACACTTCGCCGCCCGAGCGGGAGATACAAAACGGAAAAAAGTCTGTAATTCAGTTTGCCGCCGTTGAACGGTGCACTCCGCAGTTAGGTCTTCACCGAACGGAAACGAAATAAATCTTTTGATGAACCGGAATTCACTCACGGAAGTAAATAAGTTTTTAAATACTTCCCCAAAGTGTTTGCTTCCTTAAATTGCTTAAGAATAAGGCAAATTGGAACGCGGACATTCTTGTTTTAAAATGAACGCAACGGAAATAAAGCGATTAATTATTTATAATAAATGCGCAATCATTTAGAATGTCACATTATTATATTCATACTCAAATTCTAAATGCTTGTGCATTAATGACATAGAAACAAATGTATCAAGCATGAAATTACAAATAGATAAGTTACGTTTAGTAAATGTTAAGAAATTTACATTTGTAGGACTAAGAATGAAATTATTCCGTATCGGTGACTTTTCTTATAAATAAACAATTCATAAAGCGAACCGGCCGCCTACAAATCTCTTGGGATGAAGCAATCGGCTGTGAAACAATAAACTTCAACGCAAATATTTTCGTGGACAATTTGAGTTCATGTTACAAATTGCGTCTCTCTGCACTAATTGGTAACGCCTAATTGGTAGTCGCTACTGAAAAATTACTTCCATCAACGAGCGAAGAGTTTCATAATTACTGCAATTAGGGCCTTGCGGCGATGTCGAGGGGCGCGGGCGGACGTGTCGTGTGTACGAATTTGTCATTTTTGTCGCCTTTCAAGTTCGATTTTATATTCTTCGTGCAGTGCGGCTTGCGTTTGCGACTTGCGACCTCAGTTGTAAATGATTGTAATGTAACCTGTTCAATATAGTTTCACACGGGTATCTTTTGTATACATACAGATTTTTATAATTAATAGCGAGCAACGTATAGGTACCTAGGCCTTATTCCATTGTTCTTTAGTTTAGATTTCATTGTTCTTGGAATACTTTTTAATATCAAGAAATCAGCCAACAAGCAAGAATCAAGCAGTCACAAGTGACAATTGCCGCTATGGACATCTGTAACTGGCATAAAGTAGAACTGTAGGCATGCGATTGTTTGTGTCCATTAGTTTGCTTAGTTCTAGGTTTTAATAAGAATATTAGTTAGTTACTGAACTTTACGAAAAAAAAAACTTTATGAACAGGAATGACATAATATTAGTTTAGATAGTGTTTGCCGATATGAATGCAGTTAGTGCTATTATCCGAGACATTGTTATTGTTGTAATTGTTATTACCCTTATAATAAGAATAGTTACCTACCAGATACAGAATTTAAAAAGTCGAGCAATCAATAGCAGTTTTTTCACTTGAATTTTTGACAATTTTTCTTTAACTACTATGCCTCTATTCCGTGTATCATCTTCAGAGCTTTTGTAGAAACTATACAATAGGTAGGTTAAAACAAATCTAAATTTCATCAAAAAAAATTACTTGACTTGAAATGTATGACAGACACCGAAATGTCAGAAACGTACCGCAGCAAAAGTACATAGCATTATATTCTGGGTTATATCAATTAATATCTGTTTGAATTCATGCCACCGTTAGACAAGTGGAGAACAGATTGTGTATTTCAGACGACTTAAACAGGCTCATACAATGAGTAGAATGGGAAGAATATCTTTGGAAAGCTTTGTACCATTATGTTGTATTAATGTATAATGGGGCTATATACTTACTACTTACATAACAAATCCTATAATCGAGTTACATAAAGAAATAAAAGACTGTAAAACAGAACCATTTTAACGGTAGCATTGCCCAAATTCTGTGCAATAAAATTAAGTAAATTTCTCGTATTGTAGAGTACAAGATGAAGGTAAAAGGTATTCGTCTTTTATCTAAATTATATGTGGGTTGTTAACAAATAACAAATGCACACTCGTACCTATGAAACAATATGAATAGCCTTTGAAAATGTATAATTATATAATATTTCAAAGGTTTCGCAATCTTTTACGTGTATGGCGCCGAGACGAGTGTCGAAAGCGGGTGCTCGGAGACACGGGTACAGTTGACGTCCAATTTCCTTAGCAAAGATGGCATCTATGATGTATGATTTACTTATTTGCATAACATGAACTGTTTCAACAGTGTACAAAACGTACACATATGAGATGACGTATTCAGTCAAAATTATGTAAATTGCGCTTTATGCAGTGAACTTAAAACAGTGTTCGATCGATAGCTTGTAATGATCATTGATATAATTAAATTAAAAGTAAGTGTTATTGGTGAGTATTCGTCGTTGAATCAAGTAAAGTTAAATTAATATTTAGTTAGTTTAGCATTTTTACATAGTAATAATCTTATTAAAAGTAATATTCATTACTGGACTAAATGACACTAACATCGCTATGTTTAAAGTACTATTCTAAATATTGCGTCGGTTTCTTCACATGAAAACAATAGATAAAGTGTATATTTGTTAAAATATAATATTTAGGACATACTAAACAATGTTTACTGTTTAAATAGAGCCACTGATACCAAAATAATTTAAAGAGTGATGCTGCGAAGGGCCATAGAATAATAAGCGTGAAGCATATTGGATCGCGCAACTTTCGTCATCGTCATAAGTGGATCATTTTCGTAATACAAAGGGAGAGCCCGTGATAATGGAGTTTAGAATCTCACTTTATCCCTTTTGTATGTTGATCCTTTATAATTTTCAGTCGGCTGTTGTTTTTGTTATGCCAGTGTTTCCGTTACTCGATAAACAGATTTTGTTTATGTTTTGAACAGCGAGTTTATGTTTTTATTCCTATTTAAACTCTTGCGACGCGTCGTCGTTGTTTGCGCATCGTGTCTTGGATTACAAATTGCGTGTCTTCACGAAGCTTACATATCTTATATACAGATCCCATTTCTTCCTCACCGGCCAGTGACCTGCTCGAGTCGTTTCGAATTTCGATTTTGAAATTTCTTTAATTGCATGCCGTTTTACAGCACAAAAAGTTCCAGTTAAGTTCTTCGGCAACAAAGATACTTAGTTCAATGTCGAGTTACAATCACTGCACTGTTCCGAGTTTGTTTTCTTGTGTATCTATTTGTTTGTATAATTCGTTTTGTATATGTTATTTCCAATTAAAAAGTTTTAGTGTGAAACCGAGTTTATTGGCTATGTTAACAAATCTTAATTCAATTTGAACATATGATTAAATTTCGTTATCTGCTCAATCTGATGTGAGGATGACTGAACAAAGTCGTTTTAACGTTACCTATATAGTTGTGATACATACTAATTTAATTTGAAAGCGCGTGCCTTTAATTAAAGCTGTGAAATTCACGACGAAGCCTACCATAATTACGTTGCCTTTGATTAGCGGCTTTTAACTTCAGTGGCAACGCACATAGGAAATATAGTAGGAGCTATGGGAACTAAAAAATCTTCTCGCCATGAAAGGAGACCTGGGTTAAGTAGTGGAACAATAAAAGGGTCAAAAATAATGGGAACTAAAAGACAAATAGACTGACTTTTGGTCCAGTGGTTGCTACCTCTGACTTCGGAACTGTAGAATATGAGTACGAACCCCACGCAAATTTGTGTGGTCATATTATTATACCAAATACCGAATACTTGACAATAAAATAGTCTAATCTATCTTGGGTATCTTCGGTATGACAGAAATCGAAACTAAATCCACTCACTTGTATATTTGCTCAATTGAATCGATTCGTATAATTTGCAATGTAAATTGATTTTGAATTTAGCACTATCACGAGAATGAAACATATTTACCGAAGGGCACCGTTAGGTACGTAAATATTGATAGGGAGATATTGTAGAGATGATATTTGAACGAATATTTACTCACATTCACATGTGAACACTATTTGAAGTGTTCCATCTTTTCGATTATTGTCTATGGCAAATGTTAGACCGAGTTTTGTAGGTGACAGCAAAACTTACCTTTCTTACCTTAGAAAATATCTAATAAAGAGAATTAAGTCTAACTCTAAAGATAATATTACAGTCTTAAGATATAAAGCGAAAACTAGGTACAAATTACCCGCACATAAATGCATATATGAGTATGTAATTTTCAAACATATTTGTACGCATAGTACGTATGTTACGAGAGGTTAATTGTAAACGGAATAAGTAACTAGCTTTATTACAACAAAATATTGGTTGCTATCGAAACCACGTTTTAACTGTTATGGATTAAATAACAAATTGGACAGCCAGCCACCGATAGTATTGTTTCGGCTCAGCATTTCAGTATTTACTCAACTCAGCTACATTTACAATCAGTCTAGAAGCAAGGTTGTTCGCTACTATTTGCGCTGCAGTCGTATAAGGTACGCGTCTGATATAATCATACGAACCAAGTGTAAAATTAAACAAACTGTCAAAAAAATGAACTTAACATAAAATTAAATTCGCTTTTTGTAGCATTAACTAAAAATAGCGTTGAACTAAAAATCTATTGCAAAAAAAATATATTATGAGAGTGACACCTTCAGATAAGATAAAATATTCCATTATCGCGGATGGGTTTATTGATGTGCTCGTAGGGTGAGCAGGTAGGTATATTTTATTCTCTATTTCAACAGACACCTCGCTTATCGCGTAACATTGCGCTGCAATCTTAAGCCAGTGCGATGCTTTCGCCTTTCTGACGGCTTCGTAGACAAGTTTCCACTTTGAATAAGGAAACTAGTCAGAGAATGAAGTGTAGGTATTTTACTTCATTTATCTTGCTTTAGATTGAAATACTTGTAAATATAAACACTGTTACCAATTGTTTTCCAGTGTTTCGAAACTGTCGCAGACTAATTCATGCCATAAAATGATTGGTGAATAAATAAAGTTGAACCTTATACACCTTAAGCCTTATGGAAACATTCTTTACAAGCAGATGCAATGGGCGTATGGAATTTTCTGTATTGACAATAATTATGCCTAAGGTCATTGACAGCATGGCCGTTTAGAATTCTATATCTTGCTGGGCTGGGGTTCAAATCTTGGGCATGCATCCTTTGCTTAGGAAGTCATATCGGTCGAAAGATTAAAATTGGTTTGCTACAATGTTGAACGAATATTGTGCGAGTACACTGGCATATGTGAGAGTTCTTCATAAGTATGTTAGCTGGTGAAATTCATCCATCCATACATCATCCGCATATACAGTATCAATCTCCAGTGGCCAAACGATAAATAGCCAAAACTTTAAGTTCAAAATTGATTACTGTAGATGTGCTAGCGAAATCCCGTCCGTCAAGAGATATTATTTCCTATTCCAGCAAATAGACCTGTCGGCTGCGGAGTGCACCATTCAGCGGTGGCAAACTGAATTACCGACGTTTTTCTCCGTTTAATATCTCGCGCCCGAGTGGCGAAGAGTTGAATTATTACAGTAAATCTATTTTATAAAACGATTCCGCTACGGTTAAGTTTTTCATCTATTTGCTTCGCCGTGAATTGTTTGCGAGCGTCATGGATCCGTATCTAATTAAAGATATCTTACTTGAGACGTAGCTTGCAAAGGCTTATTATCAAAAAATAAAGAATTGAACAAATTCCTCATCTCAAAGAATAGTATTTTTTAGTAGTGCCCTTGTACTACTAAACTACTATGCTATTAAATATTTTTAAATAAAACAATGTAGTATTCAAATTTAATAATTTATACATTAAGGTAAACTTTTATTTAAAAAAAAATATGTTTAATTTTAAAAATGATAAAAATATATGAATGAAAAGTTTTATATTGAGTAAATACATATATATATATGTTCGACAGTTGTAAGTTTAAATATATTGTTTTGTACAACTACAACGACATTACGAAAAATCATACTCTCCCAGAACTAACCTAGCGAAGGGCTTTTCTGGCAATTATGTGCATGTTTCCCTTTCATTAAGCTGCTACGCACAATATTGCTGGCTGCTCGTAAACTCGGACGGTGCTTACGCCGAACAAGACGATGTACTTGCGTATCCGGTTTCGCTTTTGGACAAACTAATGAGACTTAAGTATCCAATTTACCTAAATTAAGTGAACTTAAATATGGTATGTGATATTTATCTTTATTATTAATTATGTTAAGTATACAGAGATAACGAATAATACCTTTAAGGTTACATATATGTATAAAATATTGTAACGTATAAAGAAATCGGATTTTTTGGATATTGTGATGGTAGTACTCGTAAATTAATTACAAGCAAGGTAGTTTTGATTTCTGTTACTAGGAACTTCTTGAAACAATCTACATTTTCACAATATAAAAGTTTTGTGGACTGTATTATACCCAAAAATACTTTATTATTCAATATAACAAGAAACATCTCAACGTTGTACATATGTAACCGAGGATAGAAAAGGTTTTATGTACTGCAACTAACTTATATTAAGCAAACCGACATAATAATACTGTTTTAATACTTCTTTTACCGAACGCAACGGAAACAATAAAGCGCAACTCACGGGCAGCCGGCGTGTGGTTTAAAAGTTATGAAAGTTAATTTCTCATGAGTGCAATGCCTCATACTCTGTACACCGCCGACTAATCCCTTTGTGATGGATTTAAAGTTTTAATTTGTATTGAATGATATCATTATTTAGTCTCTTTGTTAGGTTCTGTAATATAATGTAACAGTTTAGTTTATTTTAATGTATCATATTATTAGGTATTTATTTTTGTAAAACATAGACCAATAGATCCTGGCTGGATATTCATATGATGCTGCGGATACCGCATTTTTGTTTGTCGATTAACAACTACATCAATTATGGTCAACAGCTCAAACAGTCATTTATTTTTTGTAAAAATTCAACTATAAATTGCACAAGGTGTTAGAACTGCTGTTACTATCGTTACCGTTACTGTCCAACATTACACCTTTCAAATTTTAATTAGTGTAATAGATTGGTGTGAAATATTAAGTGATTTCAAAAAGTTGTTGAGTTGCTATTAATTTTTAAAATTGTCTTAATTTACTTTTCATTAAATTTTTACCTCTTGCTAGCGTAAACAACGAAAACTTTGTCTTGATCCGGAGCTGAGATATTCGTATAACAAGCAGAACTTCTGTACAGAAGTTTATAATGGGCCAACGGATAGCAGGATAAAATGAGATAATAAACTTCATTTTATTTTTCATTCCATCATTACATACTTTTTTACGACTAGTATCTTACCCTTTAAAGATGCAATGAGTATCCTGTTCAAAAGTAAAACGAAGTATTTTATTCATTAACACGTGGCATATTTTATTGCTAAATATTTTTTGTACTTACAACACTAATGTAATGTATAACAAAGGTTACTGCTTAATGTTGAGACTGTAATATTCCTCATAAGAGTTAAACATTTCTAAAAAAAAAACCAAAATCTTTTACCGAATAAATTACCGAATAAAATACGTTAACATATTTCGTGAAAGCATAAATAGTCCGTACTTTACTTTGATCAAGCGTGCCGAAAATAGGTGTTATTTTTTGGGGTTTATTTATTATTCAGTGCTCCTTCATAATTTATGTTCACGTTGGCGCTCAGTTAAGGTAAAATGAATGAACGAATGGTTTACATAGTCTCGGGTCAAATGAGTGAACTCTCGCACGCCGGGGAGCGCGGCGTGATGTACAACGAGTGTATCTTTTCATTAAGACCCGACTGCTTCCACAAACATAGAATTTATAGTGCATTTCTCGCCGCATTATGTCTTTATAAATTCATTTACGTTACAACATTTAATTTTCACGCTGATTCACGAGAAAAGAAATCGGTTTTACTTCCTTAATAAAGTTTCATACTGTTCACTTTCAACATATCTTTAATCTAACATTGCATTTGTGGCATGAAGATTATAAATGCACTATACTGCTCATAATCTAAAATTCTGATGATATGATCGGGGATTGTGGGTTCAATTCTCACCTAGGACAAATTCTGTGAGAACTGATGATTAACAAGTATTTATTCTTCGTTTATAAAATTATTTATGTAAACAATATCTTCTATATAGATCCTGCGTTATAGATTTAACTTAAGTTTGATAAATCTTGTAATAAAATATCTGGCTTTGGTTTATCACTGTTTATTTATAAATTTATATCTATAATTCATTATATTTGTGGTTACCATATGAATGGGCCCACCTAAGTTGGGATCGGATGGTCGTATGTGAAGTTTTAAAAATATATTACAATGGATATTATTATTATAACCTTTCGAGGCCTAATTTGCAAGTTGAACACATCGTGTGTTAGTATTTTTACCAAGCAAACCTTATACCGTTTCAAACAAATATACATATAAACAAAGATTTAACATTGCACATCTGTTAAAATT
This sequence comes from Agara michaeli, assembly GCA_018245675.1. Classification (NCBI taxonomy): domain Eukaryota; kingdom Metazoa; phylum Arthropoda; class Insecta; order Lepidoptera; family Hesperiidae; genus Agara; species Agara michaeli. The sequence continues at coordinate 26,010 of DWDX01000262.1, forward strand.
GTCTTTTACTGGGGTGTTTTGGTTGAGGAAATAGCTAAGAGTAACACTTTGCAAACAGACAGGTAAATCAAGTTTCGAAGCTGTCTCAATGGTACGGGAAATTGGACGTCTCGCTATAAACGTGCGCCTACGTGGTGTTTGTACGTTTTATAACAGTTAAGCTCATTGTAGCGATGCTGATATATTTTAACTGTTTACAGATGCATTTTGCATCTTTATTAAAACGCTACGTATCCTCGCAAACGTTCACGTCGCTGAAACCTGATAGATATACCAAATCGCATATTAAATTTGCTTTACATGACAAGATGTGAAACTATAAGTCAATTCGTATTCAGAACAAAACTTGTTACAAAACCATTAGGCTACCAAGGAGGGTCCACGGATCTGATTGTAAATCGTCCGCCCGGTTAACCTCAGGTCAAACAAAGCACATAAAATCTGGTCGCGATCGCGGCCCTGGCGGCATGTGTGCAAATTAATTGTAATGGATTCCATGGCTACGGGGTTTGCGACTTATAAAAGTTGATAAAAGCCGTCCGTTATTCGCTTACTCGGTCTGTGTCAATATTTTAACAGTTCAATTAGTCTGATGAGGCAATTTTGTTTACATAATTTACATAACACTGGGTGTCGTTAAGCCGGTTCATTAAAGGGAATGTAGTATTATGTAGTTCATAATTTGAGTTTGAAACATTTTTATCAGTTTTTTATATGAATTGTTAACAAATTGCTCTCTTTTTTATAATTGCAGAATTCGTATAGTAAACGTATAGTAATTCGTATAGTTCGTAGAGTTAAGCCATTCCGCTTTAGGGCCACATCGTACTTCAGTGAGCAAGTCCATCGGACTTAGCCGGCATTTTGCTAAGCTGTAGCACCAAACATCCAATCCCCAATGTCCATCCGGGCAACACTCCTCTGCGGTGTGAAGCTACGTCGTGACACTGTCTGTTATGACGAAGAGTCCCTGTGATTATTCAAGTAAATAGTAATCGTTAACCTGTGATTCCACATATCTAGATATCTATATCCAATATCCACTACATTAAGTACTTAAAAACCAATTATCATCACAACTCTACTAATAAATAATAAATTTTGAATTTTATTACACTTCTCGATTTGACAGATTTGCAAGCAAGATATCGATATTGTTTTCTTTAAAACCCACCCATTACTAATAACTAATACGTGTATATTAAAAAAATTGTAATTATGAGTAGGTTTTTGTGGAAGTGATTTTTTGTAATTTTTTTTCATTTTCAGAAATACAGTTTCTAACAAGAAATGTACGCTTATGCATAAAATATTATTGTTACAAGCAAACCACATCAATTCATACATACCACACTTCAGTCCGTCCCCTTTACACGGCAAGGTTCTAATTGCAGTAATTATGAAACTCTTCACACGTTGATGGCAGTAATTTTTCAGTAGCGGCTACCAATTAGGCGTTACCAATTTTCGGTGAGAGTGCAATTTGTAACATAATCTCGAATTGTCGCCAGAATATTTGCTCGAGTTGATTGCTTTAATGGTTTCATCCCAAGAGACGGAGAGAGAGAATAAAGAATTACCACAATTTTGATTACTGTTTTTTATAATTCAGAAGAAGTAATTAATTTTTCCGTCCTTTAGGAAGCTACATTTAATGTATTGAAATGTAACGCAAGAATATACATGTCTCTGTTTAAATAAACGAAATATGAATATCATGTGATAACTATTTGATTAATTGATTAACCGAACCATTTAATATAACGAACAAGGTTGATAATTGATAAATTCAGTTTATTATTGTTCTTGTTAAATAATGAGTAACAGTAAACACTGTAAAGTATTTTAAGTTCTATCATTCAATTCAGTATTTCAAGTTTAAGTTCGTGTTGGATACTTAGGTATGAAAAAATATTGAGGTAGAAAAAATAAATATTACAAATACTTTTAGAAATAAAATATCGAGCCTGTTGCAACAATACCTCGCTGATTTTGCATTGTCGGCCATATATATTGAACATACATTCCTTAAAATATAGTTTGTACTATGTATTTATTTGAGTACGTGACTCGTTTGGAAAATTACCGCACGTACGTATGAGAAAATATTAGCGGCAGCTTTGTACCTTTCTTCTATGTAAGTATTAAATTTGTACAAGTACCCACATATTTTTTTTATTTCAAGTGAAAAGCAGAATAGCCTTTACGTTACGTTAACGTAACGTTGTAGTCAACGTAATAAATATGTAAACGAATTATACCTACCTATATACTTGTATACTTCACCTTAACTGCCTCTCTTTAATTTGATTAAAAAACACTCTATTCAAGTAAATACCGATCTGTCGTGAGGCACATGTAGGTACTTTATTGTGGGCAGCAAAAATGTATAATACCATTATAATGTTCGTAGGTTGTACGAACCCGAGTCGTACTTTTTTATTATTTTAAGTGGCAACTCTCAACAGTGCGAGGGATGCGAGCCATTAGTTTAATGCGATTTTCGTCTTTGTCGTTAATTTAATTTCTCACAACTTCGCTTATCTAGGAAGACTTTATATTATGTATAAAGCAGTTACGTACTTTTATAGTTTCCTATCAAGAATTTTTGTTAACAAATCCGGCTTTTCATAACATGATATGTTAACTATAGATTTTCATTGTAATTAATTCAGTGTAGTAAGTTAGTAAATAAATGAAAAGTTTGGTAGTGTTGGTAATTTTAAAAAACATATTTTGACACTGAAAGGATGTATATTTCTTTTAACATTCAAAATAAATACACGTGTTAAAGTCAAATGATTCAGTAGTAATTTTTGCATGACAAGCGTAAAAGGCAGAATTACCTCAGAATAAGTAGTAATATTAATTTTACTATACATTAAGATATATAAACCTGTTAATAACAGTTGACACGCGCTTTTTTACTGTTTTTTTCTGACCCTTATATTGTTCCCCTACTGTACACGGGTCTCCTTTCAAGTAAGAACGTTTTAGGCTATACGCTTACCAAGTGCGGATTGGCAGAATTCACACACCTCAGAAAACATTGCATACTTTACAACAAATACTGAGCTCTGCAGGTTTTCTCGCAATGTTTCTAAATGTAAATGTATATAAATATTATTTTATAAAACGTACGTAACTTTGTCCTAAGCCCTAAGTGCATTCTCGGATTTGAATCCAGACCCACTGAGTGGGAGACTGAAATTCAAACGACTAGCCTATCACTGCTGACGTCGAGAGCGTAGATATATTATATGTGCGTGTACGTACCTCCATACTGTAAGTGACGAACTTTATGGCGATAAATTTAATTATCAGTATCGGCGTGTCTAATTACAGAGATCGATGTATATATACTGGGGTGGGTTCGGGCCGCGGCTACTAGCTCCACAGACTTCACTTTACGTAATTAATACTAGTGGGGCGAAGGAAAAAGCGTTTTCGCGCTACAATGTATAAGAACGGAGACAGATTATAGGCTTATGTTTAATCGCGTCAAGGGCAATGTCCGCGAGCGTGCCGTTTCCACAGCTTACATCTTTATATTTCGTACAATTCGACAAGATTCCGCATACAGAGGGCGGGCGGGAATTGACTTTATTCTAGTGATAATTTGTGTTTTTGAATCTCCAATAAATGTTATTTTGATTTTTAGCGCGTAGAATAACTTCAGTTGTTGTTAATTGTATTCGCGAAGAAACGTAATTGCACTACAATTTGTAAAGTAAAATGATTGCTGGATAATTGAAACCATAGGTTGTAACTTTGGATTGTTTCTAAACGTACCTTATTCCATTTATTATAAATATCAATAAATAGCAGTAAAAAATTTACGGTCTTACGAAAGTTTAGCGCAATTCTAAAATGGGTATTTATTAATGAATGTGTAATGAAAATTTGTATTTTACTTTTCAAATCAATTGACATTATCGAGTTTTATATCTAAGTAAGACAGACCAAAGTTATAAATCTCCATGTATGGATTAATAAAACCTTTTTAAGTATGTAGAAATTACTCAATTAGTACTTATGTTTTTGGGAGTACATACATTTTATATCAACATGCCCGTATTTCAGCGGTGTTAAGTAAATATTATGACATATAGTCAGGAAATTTACCTCATACCGTCTAAATGAGTAAAATAAACACAAACCTTAATTCTGTCAGCTCGACTCAAAAATAACATCATGGTGGACCACGTAAAAATTTTATGTGAGTACTTTACATTTCTACACGCGTGAGATAAATACGTGTAACTTGAATACGTTATATTACACATATTACAAATAACATGATTATAATCTTAATTACTAAAATCAGACGTATATATAACTGTACATCCTTTTCTGTAAATCCATTTTCATGAAATTTAAAATTTCTTTACGAAAATTCTCGAGAAAGTATACCATGTTATATAACGTTAAACATGTAATGTGCTTCCTCACTGCCATATAGGAAACATGCACATGCACGTAATATACGTATGCACTACCTTACACAACGCTATCAATATGTATTACGCCCCTATATGCAGCAATTTCTGTAAGTAGATTCCACTACGGTTCAAGCGAGGCGCGCCGCAAAGCGACCTAGGTTTTACAAAACATTTTTAAACAGATAAAGTTATAAGTACAACGGAATGTGCATTAAATCCTTATAATAACTCAAAAGGAGGCAGCTACGGTAGCTTTCTATACATACTAAAAGTAAAGTGGGCTGAGTTAACACATTTATTTGAAATACGAAAATTTAATTTGAATACGTGGGCGGGCAGAGATTCGTGCGTTTGAATACTCGTGCGCGTGGGTGACTATACATTATTGCTAATACGCAACGTCGAGACCGAATCGAATGATAAATAATATAGTTCGTGTCCATGTTATACAACGGGCTATTTTTGGATGTTCACAAACTAACAATGATATTTCGGATTGTAACATTGGTTTCAAATGATTTGTATTTATAATGATTCGTTAAAAACATAGGTAGACGTTTAAAACACACATATATGCATGCAAGCACAAACACACACACATACAC